>JAODAL010016544.1:0-80357 GCA_025379985.1 Phyllomedusa bahiana | reverse complement strand
GGGGGGGGGGAATAGGCGCATTCATATACCCCCAATAAAAGCTATGCGCCGCAAGTTGCGCAATGCGCCTTTTTGGGCGCGAATCGCCTTTCTATGTAAGGTATAGCTGACGCCAGTTTTTGGAAAGGATCGGACTTTCTGGCGCACTTTACACTGATTTAATGCACATGGAAATGCCACTTTTCTGACATGTTGCCCAATGTTCCTGTACCTGAGTGAGGCTCCTAAATCTCTGGGCCCATTGCTACCGCTACGACTCCTATGGCTATAATACTACTTACTAATCGCAAGCTACAATCTCTTATTCTGTCTCGTAGCTGCAGCTCCTCTATGATTAAATATAGATAAAATTTCCAGGCCTTTGTCTATAAAAGCTTCACTCACTCTCGTTTTTTATTCTGTTGTGAATTACATTTCTCAGAAGAAACAGAAAGTAGGAGAAAGCGATATTGCATGATCTTTGTGCTAATGGGTATATTACACCATTAGCTCAAATTAGAGGAGCTGGTGGAATAAGCATTGTGAGGTCCCTAGAGCCTCCGAGTAACCTTTAATTAAACTGATTGCTTTTTGAGAATTCTTTATTAGCCTCCTAACTTCCTATTATGGGAAGCAATAGAAAGCAGTAATAGGAGTCATGTAGGTACCTGTGCTCATTGATGTTGAATGAACTGAAGGGGAACAGTGAATTTACATTGCCAACGGGCAGCATATTTACCCTCTGCTGAGAGAGAGCTGGGTCAGTGCAACTGTTCAGAGGGAATTACCCCAGGCAGCGTAGGACACAGATGATTAACTGAGGCAGGAACCCCTGCCATGCTGCAGCTCTCCTTCCCTATGGTGGTGCTGAGTAAACAGTATTTGTCATGGAGGGAGGGGGAGCATACTGTCAGCATGCAGACCTAGGTGGTAGCATGAGGCGGGCAGCATGAAAGGACCCCTGGTATTCTGAGCTATGCATTTGCAAAAGCCGGATAAAGGAATTTTGCATAACACACAATTGAACATGGGGAGCATAAAGGGAGGGGGATGTGAATAGTTAACATGACGATGACATAGGGGTAAACTAGCAAGGTAAATTCTGGAATATAAGAGAATTCTGAATTAATGTATTCAGCCAGTGCTGGCTATAAGATAACCCTCAATGACATGAAGTCCTGTGATTACTGTGGATAAAGCGTCATGCGAATTAAAAATACATTTTTCTACTTATATATAATTGCTAGTGTTCGGGTATGTTGAATTGTGTGAATAGTGGACTACAGACACACCCATCATATTGTCTCTGCTGTATATGTGTAATTAGCGGTTCTCGTATGTTGACTTGTGATAGTGGCTACACCTCCCATCATTTGGGTCTCTAGCTGGATATGGTATAATTGCTGTGTACTGCTGGTATGTGAACTTGTGGAATAGTGGACTAACACCTCCCATCATTGTCTCTGCTTGTATATGTATAAATTGCTGTGTTTCTGGTATGTTGGACTTGTGAATAGTGGACTACACCTCCCATTCATTTTGTCTCTGCGTTACTAAGTAATACATTGCTGTCTGTTCTGGTATGTTGAATGCTGAATAGTGGACTACCACCTTCCATCATTTGTCTCTCTGTATATGTATAATTGCTGTGTTCTTGGTAATGTTGAATTGAGAATAGTGGACTACACCTCCCTCATTTGTCTCCTGCAGTTATAATGTATAATTGCTGTGTTCTGGTATGTTGAATTGTGAATAGGGACTACACCTCCCATTCATTGTCTACTCTCTGCTGTTTTAAAAAATATGTATAAGGGAATTGCTGTGTTCTGTTATGTCCTTGAATGCGAATTTTTTCCACCTCTGACTTAATAATTACCCTGTTTTATTTGTATTGCTAGTACACTGACTTTTCTGCCCCTGTTAGCATCTCTCTGCTGCTTATTTTGGTAACTCCACCCATTGCTGCAGCTGGGCCCACTGATTTATTCAATGAACTCCACATAGGAATATAAAGCAATTAGTTAGACACTTGGGTCAGAATAGCCATGTAGAGTATGAACCATATCTGTACGTGAACCAGATATGACAAAAGCTGATTCGATAGAGCTGAATTCAAGGTATCTGAAATAAAACCGAAACTTAGACCGGGAATGGCCCGAAGGGGCTGAGGAGGAACGCCTTTTCTGGTAGTATCTATGGCTTCACAAAAAAAAAAAAACCCTATAGCACCATGCTAAGTCTTTGCTGTCCTACTTGCAGCCATCTACCTCCTACTCTACCACCCAGTTATTGACACCTGAGAATCTTATACTACATCAGCGCCTCTCCATTCTCCCCAGCACCCATGTGTTTCATCACGCACTCTCCTTTCCCTTTTATCAACTCTCTCACGAAAACCAACTGGCTCACAGGTTGCAGTGCACAAACGCCGCGTCATACACATCACTGAACCATCTGCTGTACTTTTTCTTTCTCCTAGCGTATCTTGCCTGCAGGTGACATCTCTCCTAACCCCGCCCACTCTCCATTACTGCTCATTCCCACCGACTCCCTCCCTCCCATAGAAACCCTGCTAACCTAATTTCTATTCGCTGTACATCTTTTCCAGTCCCCTTTTAAATGTGTCTCTGTGGAAACGCCCCGATCCCATCTCAACAAACTCACTGCTGGGTCACAACCTGCTTTTCCTCCAACTCCCTCACCCCTGCTAGCTTCACAGAACTCATGGCTCCAAGCCGATCTGACACCGCTTCCCTTGCGGCTCTCACGCTATGGGGCCTACACTGACAACCACACCCCCAGACCTGAAACAGGCAGGTGGAGGAGTTGGAAACTTCTCTCTCCACACTGCCAACTTAACCAGGTCCTTCTCTGCACCCATCACTGACTTTCCCCTCCTTTGAGGTCCACCAACCCCTCAGCTCTTCTCAGCCATTTTTCCCTCCGAGTCGCGTTTGTTTACAGACCTCCCGCTCACCCCGCCTGTTTCTGGATCATTTTGCTGCCTGGCTCCCTCTAGCGTTTCCTCTCTACTGAAATACACACGTCTCGATCATGGGTGCGTTAGATAATATCCCTATTCGAATGACGCCCACTAGACTGCCCTCTATGCCCTCAGATCTTTCACGAACCTCTTCTCTTTGGCCTCTCGGTCGCTGTTTCACCTACCACTCCGCCACCCACAAGGATCGGAACTCTCTGGATCTTTATCTGTAACCGGTCCGTCAATCTCTACCTTTAATAATTCTCCTTACACTCTCTCTGATCACAATCTTATTCCTTCCCACTATTACTAATTCTCACCCAACACTGGACACACATGCCCGTTCTACATTCAGAAATATCCACTTCATGAACACTCAGGAATTCCACAGACGGCATAACAGTGCCTCACTACCCCCAATCTCCTCCCTCTCCTGCCCTACCTGGCGTCCAAAACAATAAAGTTGTTACTTTCCACCACCCTGGTACGAGCGAACCACATGGCAACCACTCACACAGCCGCTAGTCGCTCGCCAGAGTCTCGACACCCACAGCCATGGCACACACCTCAGCGCTCGTGCCATCTGCAGCGATGTTCCAGATGTGCGGACTACGTTCACAGATGAGGCACGTCCGAAGCTACCACTTGCAGACTCTCTCCACTACAACAATTCATGCGCTCATGACTTAATCAACTGCCTGTCTCACTCGCCAAACAAGTCATATTGTCACTTCCCCTCATCCGCTACCTTACAGCAACAACGCCTAAACGCCCTGTTTTATGACACCATCCACTCCCATTCTCCAGGCCTGCGAAGCGTCAGTCCTGGTCAGCTTGAACTACTCATGCGAAGAGACCGGCCACTCACTTCTCTACATGAGAAAATTGACAAATCCGGCAAAACAGCTCAGTCTCCAAACCCCAACAGCAGCCGATCTTGTCCCTTCCCGGCACATCCCCCAGCCTACTCTCAGCTCTTGAGCCCGATGACAGAAGAAGGTGTCAAGGTTCTGCTGTCTGTGCTCCCCACCAACTGCTCTAGTGACCCATTCCCGCCCACCTTGCTCAGTCCTATTTCCCAGCTATCATGCTCTCACATAACTGCAATCTGTAACCTCCTCTCTCTCCTCTGGATCTTCCCACTTCCTTAAACATGCTGTCATAACTCCCTTATGAAAAGCCCCACATCTGTGAGACCCATCCTTGCGCTGATAACTACAGACGCAGAAATACTCAAACCTGCCCTTTCCATCTCCAAACTCCTGAACTCTTGGTCTACCTCTCGAGCACTATGCCGCTATCCTCTTCTACTAACTCTCCTTCCTCGATTCCTCTGCAATCATGTTTTCCGCACCCTACACTCCACGGAAACTGCTCTAACCCAAAAAGAAGTCCCCCCACCTCCATCCCCCAATGACTCTCCTAAACAGCAAATCTCAGGGCAACTACTTATTGTTGCTTCTTCTGGATCTCTCTCAGCGTTGACACTGTTGATCACCAACGTTTCTCCGCAGCATGCCTCAGCACCATTGATGCCTCTCAGGACACCGCTCACTCTTGCCTTCTCATCTTATCTTTCTAACCGCTCCTTCAGTGTCCCTTCATTTGCAGGTTCCTAACTTCCTCTTCCACTTGCTGTCGGGGTTCTCAGATCCGTTCTTGGTCCTCGGTCCTCTTTCAATCACAGACCCCCATTATGCGCAAATCCATCAGCAGATTTGGCTTTCCGTACCAGCTCTACGCAGATACTCCTAAATCTCCCAATTATACACCTCCTCCCGAGACCATCACGATCCTGCCATCTTGCTACAAAACACCAGGACTGTCTGTCCCTGCTGTCTCAGACATCATAGATCCTGCCCTGATCTTAAACTAAACCTCACTAAACTGAACTTCTAGTCATCCTACAATACTACTAACCGACTTACCCCCCCTGCCCTTTCTCTCTCAGTGTGTGGGCACCACCATAACTGCCTAACAGCAGTGCCCCTGTCTTGGGGTTATAACTAGATTCCAATCTTGTTCCTTACTCCACATATATCCAATCCCTTGCCCGCTAGTCATGTACACCTAGCACACAAGAACATCTCGACAACAAAGAATCCGTCCTTTTCACTGTGAATACACTCAAATCCTCATTTGTTATACCTCTTATATTCATTCTCGTCTCGACTACTGTAACCCTTTGCTATCTGGCTCGCCACTGTGCAAACTCTTCCCCTCTCATAAGTCTGCGGGGCTGAAATGCAGCAGCCAGGCTTGTCTTTCTTCCAGCTCGCTATACTACGATAGCCTCACTCCCTGTTTCAGTCACTGCAACTGGTTTGCCTATCCAGTATCAGGATACAACTAAACTCATCACTCCTCACTCATAAAGCTCTCTCACAATGGCTGCTCCTCCCTACATCTCCTCCCTCATCTCTGTCTACACCACCCTACTCCACACGTCACTCCCACATCTCTGTCTACCACCCTACCCACCTCTCTCCGCTCTGCTGTCTGATGATCACGTTACACTCATCAATCTCTCCGAACTCCCATGCCCACGTGCATCCAAGGACTTTCACCGTGCGGCACCAGTTCTCTTGGAACATGCTACCGGCGGCGATCATGGCACACGTCGTACTCTCAAGCTTTAAAAGGGGCCCTGACACACACACATCTTCTGATTCTGGCCTATCCAGAATCCCTAATGCTAACACTCACCTCCCCTCCCCCCAAACTCCCTAGCGCACTCATCTCAATTTTCCGGCACTTAACTGTATTTAGAGATGTATATAGAGGGTAGGGAAGGTTACATCCGAATTCAAAGTAAAAAAAAACATATTTATGTCACATGTCAGTGTGACCATTGTGTACATCTACGACTTCTTGCCCTTCCCGTCCTCTCCCGGACACCCTTCAATAGATTGTAAGACTCTTGCGAGCAGAGCCCCTAACGTCCCGTGATGTCGTATCATCGTGTAGAGTACTTTTCACCTGTTGTAACTTTCTGTACATTTACCCTCCAAATTTGTAAAGTGCTGCGAATAATGTTGGCGCTATATAAATAAAGATTATTATTATTATTATTATTAAACCTGTTGTACCTATAAAATATACAAATGCTCACAATAACGTTGATTCCAGCATCCACATGGTCTGGGCGTTCGGAGCACTTCAAGCACGGCCTTGCTAGAGCTTTGGTTAAAACCCTTGGTACTTTAATTCGACATATTAAAAAACTTTCTTCAATTCCAACATAAATACATACAGCTTTTGTAGTAGCAACAACCACTATAAGGAAGGTGTGGGATCACATCCAGTATTGTGCCGACCGACGCATTTCGGCACTAAGCCTTAATCCTGGTCTGGTTACAAGATACTACTGTGTTCCTTTATATGTAATTGTTTTATGTACTATTTGATTTTAGATTGGATAATGTTGCAACAAATTGCTAGCGTTAAACTGTGACTATAGGGTTAATTTTTACCGGAAATTAAGATTTGTATCTCCGGTCTCCTATAAAAAGGAACACAGTAATATCTTGTAACCAGACCAGGATTAAGGCTTAGTGCCGAAACGCGTCGGTCGGCACAATACTGGATGTGATCCCACACCTTCCTTATAGTGGTTGTTGCTACTACAAAAGCTGTATGTATTTATGTTGGAATTGAAGAAAGTTTTTTAATATGTCGAATTAAAGTACCAAGGGGCCACATGTATGAAAACTGTTAGGTCTAAAACTCACTTTTTTGCCCATTGTAACCTATGGGCAAAAAAGTGAGTTTTAGACCTAAACAGTTTTCATACATGTGGCCCCAAGTGTTTTAACAAGGCCGTGTTTGAAGTGCTCTGAACGCCCAGACCATGTGGATGCTGGAATCAACGTTATTGTGAGCATCTGTTACCGGTGGCAGTTTCCGGATTTACCGTGCATCCAAATCTGACTGACATCCCGTATGAATGAATATAGGGTAAGCTGAAAACATCTTTATTTTCTTATAAAATATACAACACCTATATCACTGGGCAACAATAAATGATAGTAATTGTATGTGACCAAATAATCTATCAATATTGCCAACTAAAGATCACAACTCCGAAAATAAAAAAATTCTGTCAAATTTTAATAGGACAAAAATATATAAAAATATTATTAGAGAAGCAGTGCTGAAACACAGAATTGGCACATCTCAGTACTGTTACCCCATTCTTTGTGTATCGTGACATATCCATACCCCTTATCTAAATTATGCTAGATAGCCAAGACAAGTTACAAAAAATGTTGCACAAATACATAACCCAAAAAATACCATATAGCAAATACCAATACCATATAACAAATCAATGACTGTGATAACAAAACAGAACAAGAATTTGCACAAAAATGGCACCAACAGGCGTTTTGCAGTCTGTTTCATCAAGGGCTATGACATTTTTGGTCTGTATTGTTATTAGTGTTTGACTGGGACTCTTGGGGCCCACCGAGGCAGTTGATTCTTGGAGTTGTCACTTGGGGCCCACCAGTGGAGTTGTCACTTGGGGCCCACCAGTGGAGTTGTCACTTGGGGCCCACCAGTGGAGTTGTCACTTGGGGCCCACCAGTGGAGTTGTCACTTGGGGCCCACTAGTGGAGTTGATTTTTGGAGCCCACCAGTGGAGTTGATTCTTGGAGCCCACCAGTGGAGTTGTCACTTGTGGCCCACTTTTGGAGGTGTCACTGGGGGCCCTCCAGTTTATTTTTCACTTGGGGCCCACAAGTGGAGTTCATTCTTTGGGCCCACCAGCGGAGTTCATTCTTGGAGTCCACTAGTGAAATTGATTCTTGTGGCCCATTCTACATCTACTGTACATGACGGCATACGGCTTTTGCTTTCTCCCTCTTTTTCTGACTTTCTCCGTGAAACCAGTCCCAGGCCTGCTATCCCCAGGGACCCCCCCAAACCCAAGGGCCCACCAGGGGTTTCCCCTGCTCCATTGTGGGCCAATCCAAGCCTAATGGCATCTCAGTCACTGATTTGTCATATGTTACTTTTCCTACTTCTTTTTGTCATGTTTCTGTACAAACTTTTTGTCACTTATGTTGACTATTTAGCATAATTTTGACTTGTAGTATGTATATGTTATGATACTCTGAAAGGTCTAGTGAAACTCTGGTTGCTGTACTGAGAGATACTAATTCTGTAATTCAGCAGTGTATTTCACATATTACGTTTACTATATTTGTCCTAATAAAATATGATATAATTTTTATTTACAGTGTTAATATCTTTTTTTGCTGATTTTTTTATTTTTTAAAGGTAGCCTATGTTGAAGGGAATTTGGCAAATCTATGCAAAAACTATGGATATACATTGGTCAAACTAACTATGAAATGAATATATTTGGGTTACACAGGAGTCAAATCAACCTTTTTGTTAAAATTTTTTGGCTAATTATTGTATGGAGGCTCCATGGTAAAAGATAAATTTTTGCAGATGATATTAAAATGTGTATAGTAATTAACAAGAAATAGGACTCTTCTATGTGATAATTGGAATTGGATAAAGAGGCATGAGCAGAAACGTTGCAAATTAAGTTTTGTGTGGATATTATAATGAAAGGGGCGGGTTTGCAAAACAGGTTAGTACATTTTTCGGGTTCAGCCTATTATCTTGTAGTGTTGATCCAGAGGAAGGCAAAAAACCTCCATGATGTAGAAGGAATTGTACATATCTTAGGGCCACACAGCATAGGACAAAAACGTTGGAAAGCCAAAAGCATTTTGACCAATGCAGGACCGTGGATTCTGTCACTGATTTGTACAAAAACCACGGTCCGTTTGAGTTTTTGCTGTCGGCCCATTCAATTGAGTGTATGGGAATCCCATGGGGAAAACCTACCCCAATTACAAAATTACATATTCCCCCAGGTTTTTTAAAATGGCGGGTTAAAAAATGCTTATAGACTACACATGGGTTTTTCATTTTCTTTATGCAGCACAGTGTACCTCGATTTCCAGCAAAATTTTTTTAAAAATACTGAACCCCCCAAAACCAATTTTTTTTTTCTGTGCTGTGTAAAATAGCCCTTTGGGGAAAACCCTGTCCGACTCCAAACTGGCAATCAGCTAAAAACCTTTAATCAAACCCCCCTTCTCCAAAATCTAGTCACTAAACTTTCAAATAAAAATACTGCAGAAATGCATCCAATGCCTTTTTAACTCACTGTGACAAGTTCCTTTGGCAGATAGTTTCACATTCTCACTGCTCTGACAGTAAAGAATCTGAAACTTCTTTCCCCTAGTTGTATAGGGGTCCACCTTGATGGTTTGGCCCCAAAACCTTTTTACTTTTTCAAAGCTCCTGCAAATACATTGTAATTGAGGATAATTACATCCAAAAGAGTGCGCGTGGAGTTCCCAGCTCTTTTCCCATAAGCCTTTGGGTTTATGCAAAAAAGTCAGTGAGGTCTGAAAAGGCGGAAATCCTCACACCAAACCATTTATTGGTGGGTTCCTCAAGAGACTTTTCCCTTCTAAGCTATTTTCACCTCTCACCCAGCCAAACCAGTGAGTTCTACGCTGCACTGACGAAGGGCAAAAAGCCCGAAATAGCTGTCTGCATCTGAACTTAGCTGGTTTGGCTCAAATCCTTTTCACTTTGCAAAGCTCCTGCAAGCTACATTGGGAATTGAGGATAAGTACATCCAATAGGGCGCGCTGTGGAGTTCCTAAGCTCTTTTCCTATAAGCCTTTGCTTTATGCAAAACAGTCAGTGAGGTCTGATAGGCGAGTAAATCCTCACACCAACCAATTTATTGGCGGCTCTCCTCAAGGAGAGATCTTTCCCACTTCCAGGATGCCACCATGTAATAGATATAGTCCTGGGTATGAAAAGATCTTTATGCTAATTTTTGTATATTTCTACATAGTTGTTAGGTCTTCCCTCAGCGTTTATGTTTCTTAACGAAATAACCCTACTGTTCATCATCTTTGTGGAAACTGAAGTTACTTTGGTTGCTCACCTTTAAACCTATTCAAGCTCTACCTGAGTGGTGCCCAGTAGCTCACTATTCCATGTGAGGTCTTGGTAGAAGGCTTATTGTTTCAATTATCTTTCTCTGACATATGCTCTTCTAACCAAGGATCAATGCACACAGTAAGTCTTTGCATTCGGATGTTGTCCATGACCTCCACTTTGTGCATTACTATGCTTTTTTAAAAAGGAAACAAATAAAGAAGAAATACTTTTAAAGGGGTTTTGCCACAATCTCATTTCATACCTCCTGTATCCAGGTCTTCAGCTCTGTGTGCGTGTGTGATTTGTTTGAACTGCATATCATGTGACCCAGCAGGATGACCTCACCAGGCCTTTCCTCTCTGTAGTCAAAGAAGGTCTGTTTATGTGTTGAACTGTAAGTAGCTACAATGTAGCTCAGAGGTAAAACTTTTGCTTCCAGGCACAAGGGTCCTCAGTTCAAATTTCCTGCAGAAATCAAACCTGTGGATTTTTTTTCTCTTTATCAATGCACAGACCTCATTGAGGTTTCTTTTTTCAATTTATTTGCACTGTTTGACTAATCACTAAGGAGTAAAGAGGACAGGAGTAGAGTGACAGCACCTGTGGTTTGAACACTCAGTAGCTGCCTGAGAGAAGTGATGTCTGAGCATGTGCGACCAGGACTGAGGAGCTCTCAGCCCTGGTCGTATCCCTTGGAGATGAGCTGTAAACAATTGATCAATAAAGGAGCAGCTAAGACAAAAACGGTCCAGAATTTTTAATAATGATGAATGGTGAAAATGTTTATTATTTAATTTACAAACTTCCCACGTCAATTTTACTTCGTGGCAAAACCCCTTTAATGGAGCACTGAAGAAATCTGTTCATTCTGATCTTGGGCGTCGAAAGCTGGAGTATTTGTTTACAAACTACTGCACACAGTAAGGCTATGTTCACATGCCGTGTTTTACTCCGTGTAACATATGCTTTTAGCTGCGTGTTTGGATCTGTCTGTCAGACCCCAAACGGACCCAAACACGCATCTAATAAATAGCAATGTGATTTTACATTGCTTTTAATTTGAAACACACATCGGCGTTCACATGACTGATCGCCGATGCGTGTCCCATTGCGTCTTTCAGATGCGCCTTTCGGATCCATTCCAAGAATTGACATGTCAATTCTTGGTCCGAAAGACGCAGCAGGAGCCCTATAATAAACTATAGGGTGCGATGCTGCTGCATCCAACCCGCATCCAAACCCACAGCTGCATGTTGGATACGTGTTGGATCCATTTAGGATGTGATCGACGCTACGTTTTTGGATGCGATTTTCAGATCCAACGCGGACCTGAAATCGTATCCAAAAACACCGTGTGAACAATTCCTTACAGCACATACACAGATTTTGCATGATAGCATGCAGATCTTACAGGTCCCAATATAGAACTATAAGCACCTCATGCGGCACTGTATGATGCCCCTGTGAACACTTTTCCGAGGTAGAATAGCTGGCATAAGGCATGCGATAGACCATGATATATATATGGGGCATGTGATAGACCATGACACAATTGTGTTCCCGCAAATTCTATTTGAGTGCATAAGAAAAAAAATCTCTGTATGCCCCTATTTTTTGAAAAATGCACACAGAAGTATAGCATAGGCTGATAGCCGTCCATTGGTGCTGTATGACAGATCCATTCAACACATGCAAGGATTCGTACACTGAGTCTACATCCTTGAAGTACACAACACTGACACCATACACCAATAAAATCCACTTGTGTACATAGGACTAAGCTGGTTCTCTTTTATTAGTATCTTGCTCTACAAGAAGAAGGTGGATCCATTTGGACAGCATGCACTACGTTGTATAAGGTGATACACAAAATGCTATTTATGATTAAATGAACTCAGTTGAAAATGTACAGAAGTCTACACAAAAAATTCTGTTGGGTTCCATCTAGCATGGGGAGCCTCAACGGCATTTCAATTCCCTAAAATGCATTGGTCTCTGATATTGATTAAAGGGGTTTTATCGTTTCATCATTTGGCAGCCGTTTATACTGGTTGCTAAGCAGAGCTTATGAAATGGAGGGGTGCATTTCTCCTCCCAGCAGGGAGTATCTTCACTCTCTGCAGACACGCCCCACAGTGTGCACATGAGGATGAATTCTGTGTGAGCGAGAGGGAGGGGGGAAGGGAGAGATTCTCAGCTGTTGGAGACTAAGGATTCATTCGAAGTGAAAAGCTAAGTGTAACTCCATAGTGTATATCTACATTTCTTGCTCTCTCTACATACTTTGTAACTAGAGTAGGCATTTGACATTCAGGACTCTGGGAAAGAGTGATTTTTTTTCCTCTCTCTCTCTCACATACACAGTGATATATCCTGCAGATTATTACACCTCTGACCTCTACAGATCTGCAGAACAAAAGTATACACTTTATCTGTTTGTGTTTACATGGGACTGCACAAGATCTCTCTCTCTGCTGCAGGACCACTGATGCTATGAGCGCATCAGTGAACGTCAGCGACAAACCCCGCACACGTGAACCCCATTCAAAATTCTCTCTCTCTTCTCTCCTCTCTCTCTCTCTCTCTCTCTCTCTCTCTCTCTCTCTCTCTCTCTTCTCCATTCCTGCTTACTCCCATACACAGTCTCTCCCCTGCTACTCCTTCTGACGCGTGTTCCTGAATACGACCAGGGGCAGGACCTGGGCGTAACCTGACCGGAGCTCTCTCTCACTTACAACAATTAAACGGCCCCTTCTCTTAAACCATATCACTTTGCTTATTGTAACCCAGGGCCTGCAAGCTTAGATTTTCCGTCTCCACCAGTTGAACTATGATCTTTGAAATGAGAAAATCCCTTTAAGACTCATATACACTAAGCAATAAAAAGTTTTTGTAACTTTTTTGCGACTTGTTTTGTTATTGTATTTTTCCCATTTTAAAATAATAATCTAAAACGTATTAGCTGTGTTAATCAAGAAATGGTCTAGAAAGATTTTATATGACTATTAATTATTAGAAAAATGATCCCAATTTATGCCAAAAAAAATCCCTTAAATCTGTTTTTACTTCTACTGTTTTGTGTTTTGGTAAACTGCTTTTCACTTTACATCAATTAGAAAAAAATGTAATCCAAGATATATGATATGTCTTGATTTCAGTAGGTGCTATGCAGCTTGTCTATGGCCACTGCGAAACTATTGCTCAACCTGAAGATACAATTGGAAGTCTTCTGTGCCTATGAGCCAAGAATGTCAAAGGAAGGGTATGGAGAGATGGGATATTTGGGACAAGAGAGAGGTTCCAGCAGAGTTACATTGTTTGTAAGGCCAATAAAAGAGAGACATCCATCCAGTTCAACCTATAGTGGATCCAAAGGAAGGCAAAACCCCCCCAATGAGGTAGAAGCCAATTATTCTCATTTTAGGGAAAAAATTCCTTCCCGACTCCAATCTGACAATCAGAATAAATCCCTGGATCAGTGACCCTTCTTCAGAATCCGAGCCACTATAACTTGTTATATTATTCCACAGTCTCATTGCTCTATATTTATGTTCTACTTTTGACCACTGCTGAGAACTTAGGGCCTCAAGTATTAGGGCTCGTTCACACAACGTTTTTTTGATCCGTTTTACGGATCCGCAAAACGGATCTAACAATTGTCAGGGTGATTAACATTGAGTTCAATGGCGAAAGCGCATCGCTGTTCTCACGGGAGATCACCGATGCGCTTTTGAGGGCTCTCCTGTGCTGCGCTTTTCACATCCGCTTTAAGAATTGTCAATGTCAATTTTTATTGCGGTTTACGCAAGTGAAAGCCCATAGGAGATAATGGAGTGCGCTTTTGGCACCTGTCCAAAAAGCGCTCCACACTCCGGGTACATATCAGCGGCGCTTTGCATCCTGAAAGCGGATGCGAAAAGCGCAGTGGGCGGCCGGACGGGGCATCGGCGGTGAGCGGCGGCGGCTGGCTGGACGGGGCATCGGCGGCGAGCGGCGGCGGCTGGACGGACGGGGATCGGGCAGGTGGTGCTGCAGGATGGAGGCTGGGAGGTAGGTCGCGGGGGATTGGCTGGTTGGGGAAGGTGAGGTGCTGCAGGGGTATGGATGGCTGTTGGGGAGGTTAGGTGCTGCAGGGGGATGGATGGATGGCTGGACAGGTGAGGTGCTTCAGTGGGAAGGATGGATGGATGGATGGCTGGGGGAAGGTGAACTGCCTCTGGGGGAAGGTGAACTTGAGAGAGATAGAGAGAGAGAGATTCTTTTCTCAAAACGTATCCGTAAAACGCAAGTGAAAAAGCATACAATACGGATCCAAATAAAGTATCAACTGTTGCGTTTTTCGGATCCGCTTTCCGGATGCGCTTTTCACTTCTCAAAAACGGATCCGTAAAAAGGATCAAAAACGTCGTGTGAACAAGCCCTTAGGGTAAACTTTGATGCCATTTCATTAAGTAATGCACCATATATGTTTTTTTCTGATACTAGTATCTCAGAATCTCATGATGCCACTGTATACTCTTAGGACAGCATGTATGAAACTTGGTGTTTAAACGCCAATTTTCATGCACATAATATTAGCATAGAATGCTCCTGATTTATGAACCCACCTGGGGCGTAACTACAGGGGGAGCTGACGTAGCAGCTGCTATGGGGCCCGGGTCCTTAAAGGGGCCCGCTGCTGATATGTCTGCTCCCCCTGTGATTCTGCTCTTGCGCCTGCTCTGGGGCCCGGAGACAAATGTGAAACAGGGGAGTGCGCTGAGAGCAGGCCCCTCTGTTTCACAAGGAAATCAGGGCCGTGCGGCCATACACACAAAGAGGAACTGCCCTGTGTGCGGAGAGGCCGGTCCCGAGTCACGTATCTGCACATAGAGAGGTTTCATTACTGTTTCCTCCGGGCCCCCCTCTGTGTCAGCAGCCGGGATTACAGATGACATCAGTGAGGCGGCCTCACGGAGCTGAATCCTGACGTCATCCCAGCTGCAGAGGAAAGCCCGCGCCCAGAGAGAGGGAGGGCCCTGCAGTCACTGAACAAGTAAGTGTAAGGAATCCTCTCTATGTGCTTATGTGTGACTCGGGACCGGGCCTCTCAGCACACAGGGCAGCTCCTCTTTGTGTATAAATCTTACAGGCCTCACAGAGCCCCCCCCCCTGGACCCTTATACAGGCCCCCATACAGTCCCCCTGGACCTCTATACAGGCCCCCATACATGTCCCCCTGGAGCCCCAGGCCCCCATACAGCCCCCCCTGGACCCCTATACAGGCCTCCATACATGTCCCCCTGGACCTCTATACAGGCCCCCATACATGTCCCCCTGGACCTCTATACAGGCCCCCATACATGTCCCCCTGGACCTCTATACAGGCCCCCATACAGCGCCCCCTGGAGCCCCAGGCCCCCATACAGTCCCCCTGGACCCCTATACAGGCCCCCATACATGTCCCCCTGGACCTCTATACAGGCCCCCCTACATGTCCCCCTGGACTGCTATAAAGGCCCTTATACAGCCCCCCCTGGAGCCCTATACAGGCCCCCATACAGTCCCCCTGGACCCCTATACAGGCACCCATACATGTCCCTCTGGACTGCTATAAAGGCCCCCATACAGCCCCCCTGGAGCCCTTTTCAGGCCCCCATACCTGTCCCCCTTGACCCCTATACAGGCCCCCATACATGTCCCCCTGGACCCCTATACAGGCCCCCATACAGCCCCCCCCTGGAGCCCCAGGCCCTCATACAGCCCCCTCTGGAGCCCTAGGCCCCATACAGGTCCCCTGGACCCCTATACAGACCCCATACAGACCCCCCTGGAGCCCCAGGCCCCATACAGGTCCCCCTGGAGCCCCAGGCCCCCTGGACCCCTATACAGGCCCCCCTAGACCCCAAGCCCCCATACAGGCCTCCCTCCTGTCCAGGTCCCCAGCCCCCATACAGGCCTCCCTCCTGTCCAGGTCCCCAGCCCCCATACAGGCCTCCCTCCTGTCCAGGTCCCCAGCCCCCATACAGGCCTCCCTCCTGTCCCGTCCCCAGCCCCCATACAGGCCTCCCTCCTGTCAAGGACCTCCCTCCAGGCCTCCCAGCCCTCCTTATAGGCCCCCCATACAGGTCCCCCCTGTCCAGAACTCCCAGCCCCTCCATCCTGACCCTTAGCCCCCCAAACAGGCCCTGCCGTCCACCATCCATCCCCCCTGTCGAGGCCCCCAAGTCCCTGCAGCCTTGGGCTATGTTCACACGGCTTATTTTGGGCCGTATTTCGCCGCGTATTGCACGGTGTACTGCGCTTAATAGTCAGCGAAATTCGCCCCATAATTACGGTAATTCATAGATCTCAAAGAGAACTATGGATTACGCCTTGCCCCCCCTCCCTGCACGTACTATATGATCGTATTGTACGCACAGGGAGATAAGTGACATGTCAATGGGGCCGGTGAGCTGCCGGCCACCTGCATCGAGGGAGTGCGCACGTATTAGCGCAACTCCCAAACACCCAGCTCAATTGCGGAGGGGGGCCCCATACAAAAGTTTGCTTTGCCCATGCTTCTCTAGTTACACCCCTGGAACCCGCTCTACAGCGGGCATAAATCATGCACATTCTAGAGCTAACACGACATTTCTGGCTCAGGTATACCACTTTGAAAGTGGTTTACCTGTTCCAGCAGTAATGCGCCTAGAATTGCTGTAACAAAGCTATAAATCTATAGCTTCTAGTGCCCACCCAGCGCCCAAGTGCCGCTTGAGCTCTGTAATGCACCTGATATTGGCGTTCGGGAGGCTTGCGCCTGATGTCGGGCTGAAAATACGCAAGTCTTCTGGTGCAGCCCTGTTCATACATATCGCCCAAAGTGTCTGGTACCATCTTGTCCAGAATCTCCTTACTAAGGTTGCTGGAACTGACCTCATATAAGGACTACTGAAAAGATTCTAATTGAGAATTGTCTGTGGTGGAGCTGCTTTCAGTGGACAACCCATTTGAGGATATTTATATTTCTTGCACATTAGGGAATAAGTTGAATTCTGTCTAGAGATGCATTTATAAACAAAAAAAAGGAAAAAAAAGTTGCATATGTTTCCCTACTTATTCTCAGTGTCAAACTGGGGTGTCTAGGGCCCACCGGTTTGAATTTCATTCTGGGGGCCCACCAGTGGAGTTGCTCCGAGGGGTCCACCCTACAGCAACTGTACATGCCTCTTATACTCTGCCTCTTGCTTTATGCTTCTTTCTCTCTGTCTTTCTGCCTCTCCTAAGGTTGTATTTGCAGTTAAAAAGAAACTCCAGGTCTGCCATGCTCAGGTGCCCACTGGGGGCTTCTTTTGTTCCCCTGTGGGCCAGTCCGAACCTGCCTATTCTATAGAAATCAAGTCTAAAAGGGAATTCGTCATCAAAAATGACTTATTGTTTAACTCACATTTTTATGTTAAACACATTGTTGAAGATTTTTTTTTTTATTTTCCGTATCACTTTCAATATTTTTTAATAATTCTTAAGTCCTGCAGTTTTCACTTTGGCCACTAAGCCTAATAATAGTCAGACGCTTCCTGTTCTGTAGAGAAAGATTCTCAGTTGTCTGCTCATTCTCAGCACAAAGTGGGTCAAACTGAAAGGAGACACCAGTGTGAATAGATAACACTGGATCCACCAGTCACAAGAGGAGATAGTCACAGTTGACCCTTTCACCTCCCTGCACAGTGATTTCTTCCTAGGTCACAGAGCATGACTAGAAAACTCTCCTATGGAAGTCAATGGGATGGAGTCAGTTTAAGTCTCCTATGTGCATGAAGCTACTGTAAAGCATCTCTCTGACTGCTGTTAAAGCAGTGCAAACAAGGCCTAGTGGCCAAAGTGAAAACTGCAAGACTTCAGAATTATTAAAAAAAATATTGAAAGTGATATGAAAATTAAAAAAATAAAAAAATTCCTAAAAAATATATTTAACATAAAAATGGGACTTAATGACATTTTTTGATGACACATTCCCTTTAAGGAGTTCTTTATATGAATGGAAATACTGAGCAGATGTACCAAAACCATTTTGAAACTACCAGCAAAAATGGAGCATAAAATAGTCTTTTAGGGCTTGTTCACAAAACATTTTGGATCCGTGTTGGATGCGTTTTACGGATCCGTTTTTAACCTGCGAAAACTGGATGCAAACTGCATCCAAAAAGCGGATCCAGAAAACGCAACAGCTGATCCTTTTTTGGATGCGTATTGGATGCGTTTTGCATGCGTTTTACGGATCCGTTTTTTGGATCCGTTTTTTCAATGTTTTATTTTAATCAATCTATCAAACTGCAATTTAAATATAATATAACCTATCAATGACCAAGAAAAAACCCTTTTTTTTACCTAGTGTCAATCAACTGTACATATACCTATGATTTTAGAACCCACCCCTACCCCTATTTTTTTTTTTTTTTAAATCAACCAATAGTTTTCAAACCCACCCCATGTAAATGAATTAATAACAATCATTTATAAACTAAATCATAAACTAAATATTTATAAACTAAATATATATATTTAGTATACATATATAATTTCTATACATTTATATAAATATACATTTATATACTATTATATACCTTTATAACTTAAATATAACCCAAACATAATATTCAAATTTTATATTTAATTTAAATCCAATGCATTTTACGGATGCGTTTTTGGCATCGAAAGCGGATCCAAAACGCACCCAAATGTATGCTGCGCTTTTGGATCCGCTTTCGGGATGCCAAAAGCGCACTCCATTATTTCCTAGGGGGATTCTTCTTGCGTAAAACGCAAGAATTATTGACATGTCAATTCTTAAAGCGGATCGCGAAAAGCGGATCGGCGATCACTCGTGTGAACAGCGATGCGCTTTTGCCATTGAAAGCAATGTTAATCCCACTGACCATTGTTAGATCCGTTTTGCGGATCCGAAAAACGGATCCGTAAAATGGATCACAAAAACGTCGTGTGAACAAGCCCTTAGGCCATGGGTGTCAAACAGCCGCGTCATGTGGAAACTCACCCCATCATGCCACGTCGAATACAATTCATGATGGGAGTTGTATTCCGCGCTGAGGCGCATTTTGACACCTGTGCCTTAGCCAATTTGTATTGTCTTTTGGGGCTACATTGCCAGTATTTTTTGATGACACATTCCCTTTAAATATGATCAATGTATAATGCTGCATTGAAGTAAAACGTGCCACCTGTATATAAGCACTGCTGGCTCAGCGGGAGATTTTCCAGTAGACCTTGGCTAATACTATTTTTCAGCAGCCTCATTGCCGTCCCCTCTGATCATTAGTTACCGGTGACTCACACGCTATTAAGTGGACATTATAAAGCTCTGCAGAGGTCTATCCTAACTGTGGGGGCTTTGTATAACATAACAGATATGTTATTATTTTCATTGCGGGGTCAGTAATGTGCCTTTTGCCACAGTCAGGTTTAACAACTGTGACCGTTGCTTGGGAGACAGCCAGAGACGGATGCTACGCTGGTCTCGTGTCCTAATTAGTTTAGTTGCAACAGGTAACGCCAGATTTATTTGTCGTAGGAGGTGACGTCAGTGCTCTATGGAAAGCTATTCTCAGGTGTGATGAAATGGAGAATGGCAAAGCTTCACGCACACGGCGCAGAACACAGGGTGTCACGATCTCCAGACTAGACCATAGCTCTTCTGTCGTAACCCATGAATCAGACGAACGTCAAAGCCTGCACGTCCGCACTTCACTCATCACCGTGATAAACACAGTGACCATCTCTGACCCAGAACATCCAGACACAGGTTTTCTTTCTATTCTTCTCTTATTCAATTCAAATTATAGCCTAGGTTAGAGGCACAGAAACAGTTTTGCTTCTGAGAACCATAGATTGTACATTTACAAAGAATGCTGATGAGGCATAAACATGCTGTTACCAATGATATGGGGCGTCACTCTCGCTTTGGTACCTGAAAAAGCAGCAATAACTTTTTAACTATTTGGCAGATTACAATGAAATCTGAAATAAAAACACCTTACTCTATGATAATCAAAATGAGGTCATAACATACTAGTGCGTCTCAAAAGATTAGAATATCATTGAAAATTAAAGGGGTTCTCCAGAGCTATCTTTTTATTTTGTTGTAAGGTTTACAAATTTATTAGATGAAACTTTGTAATTCATACTGCAATGAGTCTATACAATATGTGGGTTTCTCAATTTGACTTAAAGGGGTTGTCTCACTACAAAGAATAGCTTTCAACTTGTTGGGATCACTAAATGAAGACGTTTTCCAAATATATTGCTTTGTTCATCTTTTTTTTTGTTAAGGAGCTACAAATGATTTTATCACCTTCCGAGAGCTCTCAGGTTTCCCAAGTGATCGACCTGTGTACTCCTTCTCCCCTGCTGTTTGTTCTATCTGATAGCAGGGAGTGAAGTCATCACACAGGTTGGCAGCTGGCAGTGAGAGCTTGTGTGTTATCTGATCTTTCAGACAAAAGACTAATTACTCTACTGTTTACATTAGCTCAACAGCTTCTCTGGACCTCAGAGAAGGTCATTTATTTAATCTAGACTAATAAACAGAGAATCAAAAACTACTACAATCAGAAGAAAAAATGTCTATAAAATCATGATTTTTATTAATACAAAAAATACACGTAAAAATTATATCACAAAATATTAATAATACAGGAATGGGGACAGACAGTACCAAAAGGGTAATGTTCTCAGTTATATATAATGAAAATGTCAGTCCACACTAACATGATTCAAGTATACAAAATATATAAACGAAGTACATCAAAAAGTGTAATAAAAGTGCAAAACAAAATATATATATTAAATATACAGATAAGGAACACTCATAAAGTGCAATAAATAATTAATCCCTAATAATAAATAGCAAAAATGTCATAGTGAAATATAAATAAATCAAAACACATGATAGGTGGAATCAAAGCAGTAGAAAAGACAATAGTAATAGTCCAATGATATTACCCAAATTGGTATCTGCCACACAAGCTCCTTACGCGCATTCGCAACAGTGGTTTCTGCAGGGGAGTATATGAGAAGTCTGAATACACGGAGCTCATATGCTAATTACAGACAGCTTGACCAGGAAGTGACAGAGCAAAGCAGCATTATTTCATTCATGCATCTTATGAAACTTTGAGATGTGATCACTCAGTGATATTTAAATTTTTTGAGATGCACTAGTATTTTAGAAATGTCTGCAATTGTATCACAGCATGCTAGAATACAATAATCCAGGTTTAGAACGGTGTGCACCAGCATATCCGGATTTACTGCGTCCATTTCTTGACCGAGATTGCTCTGCAGTTCCTCAAGTGTTCTTGGATTGTATTACTACAGAAAATTAGAAGCTTAAAATATATTAAAAAAAACATAGTCCATATACAGTTACAAACACAAAAAAGGAAAAATAGCAAATCACCTTCCGAGTAACAAAACAAATACCAAGGTAAACATTGATACACAAGTGTCAAAGCTAAAAGACATCACACTCACGTGACCTATGGGTTTTCTTGTGTATTCCAAATCTCCGTTATTGATGGATATGTTATAACTGAAACCACAAATTCTTTTGGTAGGAGTAAAGAGAGGCGTAAAATATATATATAATATATATATATATTTTATAACATAATATATATATATATTATATAATATATATAATTATATTTATACAATATAAAACCTACTCCCTTTTATTACTTGTCTAACTTGTGGGGGTACTGCCCTGATAAGGTCACCCCCACTCACCAGAGGCTAAACCCTATATACCAATTAGTTTTTAAAAGTATTTAAATTAAAATTTATATTTTAAACATCTTATTTTCTGCAGTGATACTTATGGTTCAATAGAGGCTTTATTTCTATATTCAGTGAGTGATTTGTTGTTCTTGGATTGTGCCGGTAAACTTGACAGTTCAGGTAAAGAAAAAAAAATCAGGCAGTGGATGACAAAGGAGTCACCATGAGTTACTTCTGGCAGGATGGTATCGGGTGCCATATGTCATATATCAGCTTGGCGGAAATTCAGGGTTTATTTGATGACAAGATTATACCCACTGGACTTTGGCCACCACTTTCACCAGTTTTGGCACCAAACGGGACTGCTTGTTAGGATGAGTGTACCAGAAAAGTGGAAGAAACATTTGCATAATTGCAGGCCAATATCCAGCAAGAAATAGATGGAGTGGATCTGGATATGCTGGCACGCAGCTTCCTAAACATGGAGCATCATATTTAAACATGCTTGAATGCAAATGGTGAACATTGCCTCCATATGTTGTGATATTATTTTGATTGTCATAAAGATATGTACAGTTTCAATTTTGTTGTAATATATTGAACACTTTAAACGTTATTCAAGCTTTTTTAGGTACCAAAGTAGCTGGTATAAGCTAAAATAACTAGTGTTAGATGAGGCTTCCAGAACATAAAGAGGCATTCCAATTATATTAATTAGTTTTAAACATGCAGGCAAAGGTAAATAAAGACCTCAATCATAAAACCCTATATATCACAGAGCTCAGCTTCTCTCCCTCTATCATAAAACCCTATATATCACAGAGCTCAGCTTCTCTCCACTTTATACATAAAACCCTACTATAATTAATCACAGAGCTCAGCTTCTCTCCTCTATCATATAACCCTATATAGCACAGAGCTCAGCTTCTCTCCTCTATCATATAACTCTATATATCACAGAGCTCAGCTTCTCTCCCTCTGTCATATAAACCCTTTTATATCACAGAGCTCAGCGCCTCTCCTCATATCATATAACCCCTATATTATAACATAACAGAGCCCAGGTCCTCTCCTCCATCATATAACCCTATATATCACAGAGCTCAGCTTCTCTCCCTCTATCATATAACCCTATATATCACAGAGCTCAGCTTCTCTCCCTCTATCATATAACCCTATATATCACAGAGGTCAGCTTCTCTCCCTCTATCATATAACCCTATATATCACAGAGCTCAGCTTCTCTCCCTCTGTCATATAACCCTATATATCACAGAGATCAGCTTCTCTCCCTCTATCATATAACCCTATATATCACAGAGTTCAGCTTCTCTCGTCTATCATAAAACCCTATATATCACAGAGCTCAGCTTCTCTCCCTTTATCATATAACCCTTTATATCACAGAGCTCAGCTTCTCTCTCTCTCTATCATATAACCCTATATATCACAGAGCTCAGCTTCTCTCGTCTATCATAAAACCCTATATATCACAGAGGTCAGCTTCTCTCCCATATCATATAACCTATATCATCACAGAGCTCAGCTTCTCTCCCTTTATCATATACCCCTATATATCACAGAGCTCAGCTCTCTCCTCCGTCATATAACCCTATATATCACAAACTCAGCTTCTCTCCCTTTTCATAAAACCCTTTAAATCACAGAGCTCAGCTTCTCTCCCTCTATCATATAACCCTATATATCACTGAGCTCAGCTTCTCTCCTCTATCATATAACCCTATATATCACTGAGCTCAGCTTCTTCCTCTTCATATACATATATAAACCCCCCCGTTATATATCACAGAGCTCAGCTCCTCTCCTCTATCATATAACCCTATACATCACAGAGCTCAGCTCCTCTCCCTCTATCATATAACCCTATATATCACAGAGCTCAGTTTCTCTCCCTTTATCATATAACCCTATATATCACAGAGGTCAGCTTCTCTCCTCCGTCATATAACCCTATATATCACAGAGCTCAGCTTCTCTCCGCTATCATATAACCCTAAATATCACAGAGCTCAGCTTCTATCCCTCTATCATATAACCCTATATATCACAGAGCCAGCCTCCTTCTCCCTCTTATCATAATATAACCTATATATCACAGAGCTCAGCTTCTCTCCTCCGTCATATACAATCCTATATATACACGAGCTCAGCTTCTCTCCTCTATCATATAACCCTATATATCACAGAGCTCGGCTTCTCTCCTCTATCATATAACCCTATATATCACAGAGCTCAGTTCTGTCCTCTATCATGTAACCCTATATATCACAGAGCTCAGCTGCTCTCCTCTATCATATAACCCTATATCACAGAGCTCAGCTTCTCTCCCTCTATCATATAACCTATATATCACAGAGCTCAGCTTTTCTCCCTCTATCATATAACCCTATATATACAGAGCTCAGCTTCTCACCTATCTAACCATATCCATATCCCTATCATATCTTTCAGAGCTCAGCTCCTCTCCTCTATCATATACTCCTATATATCACAGAACTCAGCTTCTCTCCTCTATCATATAATCCTATATATCAAAGAGATCAGTTTCCTCTACCAAATAACTCTATATTGATGTAATCTTGTGCAATGAATACCTCAAGGAGAGGAAAGAAGAAAGGGGCAGGGGGAAACAAAAAGGCGCACGCTAATAGTGTGGTATTATTAAAAATTTGTTAAAATCTCAAATTTATATTGCTCACCTGAGCCAGTTGTACTACACAATGGTACAACTCATTAGTAGGTTTAATTCCACTGGTCCAGCTGCTGGCACTTTGGGACACTCTTTCTCCGCACCAGGAGAACCAAGGGTTAAATTTGTGAATACACAGCCTATAAATAGCTGCTACATTCAAAGGTGTCCAGCGCTTGGACTTCAATGTAACTTCTCAGGTATAAACTGCAAACTATACCTTAATTGCTCAAAATGGTATATTTATTGTGCAATACAAAATCCATAAAAATAATCTAAAAAATACCTGCTAAAAAAATCCAAAATACTACTCAACGCGTTTCGCACGTTATCTAGCGTGCTTCTTCAGGAGGACAGCACAAGCCAGTGTCAGACCTGCTGTTTCCAGCACTGTGTCCCTTATTCTGTAAGATGCTGGAGTTTTAGAGCATTTAGGGCGACATGTATGAACGGGCTTTTCGCCTGTTTTTTAGAGTAACCTGCGCCTCCCGGCCTGAATCCCCCTGTCGGACGCAGGGATGCAGTGTTAGGCGCAGCGTTCGCCACTTTCAGCTGTGCCCCGCATGAAGGGGCGGGCAGTGGGCGCGGTGTGGGCGTGGTGTAGGCGTTCCGGGACGGGACGCGGCGCGCTCGAAAACTCCGAGGCATTTACGATGGCGGCTCGCCAAAGCGCGGCGCATTGCAGCGCTCGGCAGCTCCGACAGGCAGACCTGGTTTATTTTGGTCTAAATGCTCCGGTGGAGTTGAAGTGAAGCAAGAACGGAACATGCGAGGAAACATGGAAGATCGCAAGAGAAATCTCGGCGCTCCGCTCCGTGCGGCATGGCGTAGGATTCCAAAAAAAATCGCCTTTATAAAGGCGGAAAACATTCTCAGAAAAGAGCTCAAACCTCAAAAATAAAAAATACATTTAAAAAATCACTTTCCAAAAATCTAGAACAGCGCAATATCAAGAATTAGGGTATTGGAAAAATTTCCCGGGAAATACAGTTTAAATTCAAATTCTGAAAGCTATTCTCATTGGTCGGCATAAACCCCGCCAATCAGAATAGGAGTGACAGTGAACCATTATAACCTATGGAAAATATTGCCAATTCAGAATCAAAGGCGGGACAGTTCAAATACGTAAAAAAAAGCTCATTGGATAAGGCGGGACTTCTCCCAAAAAAAGGAGCTCAAACCCAAAAATAAAGGAAATAATTTAAAATAAATCAAAGGCGAATTCAAAATCTAGAAGGCAATATCAGAAAAGGATATTGGAATTGACCGGGAACTGTCTTCACAATTCAGAGCTATGCTCCCCTTGGTCGGATAAATCGGCCAATCAATTCGGCGCGACAGTGCCACGCCATTATAACTAAAAGAATAAATAATTGAAAACAATCAGAATAAAGGGGCTGAACCCATAACAAAATACAGTTAAAAAAATGCTGAGACCGAGCTGGATTGCTTGAGATTGCCGGGCAATTTGGTTATCTTTGTGGCCAATCAGAATAGGAGCGACAGGGACCCATTATAGCCTATGGAGAAATATTGACCAACCAATAATCAAAGGCGGGACAGTTCAAAATACAGTAAAAATGCAGAAAAGAGCTGATTGGTTGAAGCAGCGGGGGCTCGTCCAGCTTAGCCAATCAGAGTGCGAGCTACTTTCTCATAGAGTTCTATGGGAAAAAGAAATTCCGACCGAGCTCTGTGAATGGCTAAGTTAAAAGAGGCGCCGTTATTTGGACCAATGGGAGAGCGAGCGACGCTCCTATGGGTTTTCTAATGCAATCTGAAATAAAACTGTACATGGCCGAAATCAAAAAGAAAGACTCAGGAGTTGTCCCGATGTGTATATAAAATGAATAATAATATGGGGGTAAAGAAAAAAAAATGTAATTAAATAAAATCAGGTTTATTTCTTTATTTTCGTTAGCCAAGGATCAATAGTATGGGTGCAACGAAAATAAAGAAACACAAATGATTTTAGTGAATCGGAACACATCTTCGGCGCAGTCCCGCACTGCGCCCATGTCCCCGCACTGCGCCCCACATACTGGCGAGGCGCGGCGGACTTTACATGTTATGTATGAGTGCACTAACTCGGGCGGCGAATCATAGGCGCAGCACCGCACTGCACCTAAGTCCCGCACTGTGCCCCAAACACTGGCGAGGGGCGGCGGACTTTACATAGTATGTATGAGCGCGCCCCAGTGCCGACATAAATCAGGCGCAAATGTCGCCGGAAAACCGTCGGAAAGGTGCGCCCCAACGTGGCGAGATTCATACATGTCGCCCACAATGCTCAAATTCTTGAGCAAGTGTTAGCCCCGCCCACCTGGCAGTTATTCACGTTTCTACCTTTTCATAGTAATAAGTTTATCAGTTGATGTGGGCGGGGCTAGCATCAGGTGGGCGGGGCATGAAAAAAACTGACTCTTTTCATGACTCTTTTCTGGCTGAAAACTCTTTAATATGTGTATGTGTACATTGATGAGGATGGTAATGTAAATTCATATAGAAATTCCGACATTACAATCTTCATCCTTTTTGGTTTGAATAGTGGTCTCATATGTGTATGTATACGGACACTGATGACGGTGGGGATTTAAAGGGGTTGTCTCACTACATTGATTACCTCTTACCTCAGTCCTGTTTTCCTGGTTTCATTTTGAATTCAGGGGCGTGTTTACTGGCTTCTACTAGGCTACAGTAGAAGCCAGGTCTGTAGCTATAGCAACCAGCGCTGGCAGCCTATCATGAGAGATTGAACAGGTCTGTAGCTATAGCGACCACAGGAGCTGACGCAGCTCATACAAGAGGGGATATCTAGGTATAGGTAGGACACTGTAACTAGACACATATTGCAAAGTGACTTGTTTTTGCAAGATCTTTAACAAAAAAAGCAGCAATCCTTGTAGTGAGACAACCCCTTTAAGGTTATAGAGAAACTCAATGTAAACCTAACAATTTCCTACATCCTACTTAGGTGAATAGTGGCTTCATATTTGTATATACTGTATGTGAACATTGATGAAGGTGGTGATTTAAATTCTTATGAAATTTCAGTGTAAACATGACAAGTCTCTGGATGCACTGGACCAAAGCATTAGCATCTGCCAGCAACATCGGCACAGGTCAGAAGATAAATTATTTTTCACCCATAATACTAGTAGTATGACTTGGTACCTACAGTTGAAACCAGAAGTTTCCATACACTATATAGAAAGCCCCATCTGCAGGTTTTTCTCACTATCTGACATGAAATCAGAATAAACCTTCCCATGTTTTATGTCAATTAGGAACCAAAATTATTTATATTTGCCAAATGCCAGAATAATGAGAGAGAGAGCATTGCCCTTAAACTGTATGACTTGGGTCAGATGTTTTGGATCCTTCCACAAGCTTCTCACAATAGTTGGTAGGAATTTTGGCCCCTTCCTCCTAACAGAACTGGTGTAACTGAGCCATGTTTGTAGGTCGTCTTGCTCGCACCTGCCTTTTCAGCTTTGACCCTAAATTTTCAATAGCACTGAGATCAGGGATTTGTGATGGCCACTCCAAAACATTGACTTGGTTCTGGTTAAGCTACATCGTAACCAGTTTGGCAGTATGCTCAGTGTCGGATTGGGGGGTCTGGGGCCCACAGGGGAGTTGATCTTGGGGGCCACCCTATAGTTGCTGTATGTGAAAATATTATTGGCCTCTCGGACATAAATAAATCCATTTTACCAAATAATAAAATGTGAAAAACAGAACTGTAATGTGTAGCACGCAATACCAAGTGAGTCACATATCTGTCTCACACATTTGTCACAGTCTAACATATCATAGACACAGGGCTAAGTAGCTCCATCCATATCCCCCCACCACCCACATACAATATCCCCCACCACCCACATACAATATCCCCCTCCACCCACATACAATATCCCCCTCCACCCACATACAATATCCCCCTCCACCCACATACAATATCCCCCTCCACCCACATACAATATCCCCCTCCACCCACATACAATATCCCCCTCCACCCACATACACTATCCCCCTCCACCCGCATACAATATCCCCCTCCACCCGCATACAATATCCCCTCCACCCACATACAATATCCCCCTCCACCCACATACAATATCCCCTCCACCCACATACACTATCCCCCTCCACCCGCATACAATATCCCCCTCCACCCACATACAATATCCCCCTCCACCCACAAACAATATCCCCTCCACCCACATACACTATCCCCCTCCACCCACATACAATATCCCCCTCCACCCACATACAATATCCTCCTCCACCCACATACAATATCCCCTCCACCCACATACAATATACCCCTCCACCCACATACAATATCTCCCTCCACCCACATACAATATCCCCACCACCCACATACAATATCCCCCTCCACCCACATACAATATCCCCTCCACCCACATACAATATCCCCCTCCACCCACATACAATATCCCCCTCCACACACATACAATATCCCCTCCACCCACATACAATATCCCCTCCACCCACATACAATATCCTCCTCCACCCACATACATATCCCCCTTCACCCACATACAAAATAATCCCCTCCACCCACATACAACATCCCATCTCACCCACATACAATATCCCCCTCCACCCACATACAATATCCCCCTCCACCCACATACAATATCCCCTCCATGTTTCCCTTGGTCACGCACCTCACCACCTTCTAAAATAAACACCAGCAAGAAAGTAAACGTGTAACTCCTATCACAGGGTCAGGTGTTCCCTCACTTTTACAATCAGGGACAAGTGTACACTGCCACTATACTAACGCCGATATAACCTACAACACCTCCATATAGAGACCACATAGTGGTCAGACACCAGGTCAGGTCACATCACATTACAGTGAATACAGCGCTGATCCAGTATAGAAGTAAAATAACCCCTGAAATGAGGGACTCACAGGAGATGTAATTTCTGATGAGTCGTTCTCTTCTCTTATGAGTCGTTCTTTTTCCCTTTTATTTTCCATCCGTTCCAGACCGCCATGACGATGTCTCATGTATAGGATCTGGTGGAGGCAATGCTATTTCTCAGAACAAATTCAGAGACTCCACAAATGTTCCTGCAGTGTTTTGCATATTTACAATTTTTTTTGTGTTCTAAAGTTGTATCCAATAAATATATTTTACACTGACAAGCAAAATGGTAACAATGGTTTGAACTTGTGACTTTCAGGTTCCATATCTCACCATCCACTACAGCTTTGTACATGAGGCTACTGTAATTTTATATACAGTCATCTTACATCTTATACATAAATTTGACTTGAAAGTATTTGGCATCTGCTTAGTTCTGCAGATTCTTTCCTGTAACTGCATTGTTACTGTTTTGCTCCTAAAAACCAAAATGTTAGTTGTATTTGGGAAATCCACCTTTTGGCTTTTTAATACTGCCTGAATCCTTCTGGGCTCTGAATCAGATTCAAGCAGGTCTTGACCAAAATCTGATCCCAGGTCTCTTCTACACATTCCCAATGTTGGTGCAGACTGGATTTGAATACAAATACAGCTTTTTCTTCAACTCTACCCACAAGTGTTCAAAAGATCAAAACACTGTTACCATTTTGCTTCTCAGTGTCTGTTCTACCTAAATAGCTTGATTATTGTATTATAAGGTGATAAACAGCCGATGTAACCATTTTACTACAGTAAAGTTATCACTTGAACATGCCCATATGAGGTGTCAGAAGGGAGTCGGGAGTTTAGGAAATTGACTTGGTTTGGCTTGCCGACTCCACAGCCCTGCTTTTAGGTAGTATGCAGGTAGTTAGGGACCACTTTAGATAGTACACTGGTAGTAAGGGCCCCCTTTAGATAGTATGCAAGTAGTTAGGGCCCCCTTAGGTAGTACCCTGCTTCCCCAAAAATAAGACAGTGTCTTGTATTAAGTTTTGCTTCTAAAGATGAGCTAACATTTTTTTCCATGAACAAGAATTCACATTTATTGTTGAACAAAAAATGAACCTGTATTACTATACTGTAGTGATTTCATCACAAACATCAGCAGAAGCAGCCACACTCTGAATTGCATAAAAAAAATGTACTATGTCTTATTTTTGGGGGATGTCTTACTTTTGGGGAAACAGGGTATGCCTGTAGTTAGGGCCCCTTTAGATAGTATACAGGTAGTTAGGGCCCCCTTTAGATAGTTTGCAAGTAGTTAGGGCCCCTTTTAGGTAGTATGCAGGTAGTTAGGGCCCCTTTCTCATAAAAAAAATAATAAAAGAAAAATAACTCACCTTTCTCCCGCTCCCTTACGCGATGAGCTGCCCACCGACTTCTAGTGAAACCCATCGTAGGCGGCGCGATGATGTGACATCATCGTGCCATCTACATCACCACTAGGCTTACGGCTTAAGATTTTAGGTCTATCAGGGTGAATAGGGGAACCGGGGGGTCCGGCCGAAACCGGACCAGGGCCCGGGGTTCTAGCAGGATGCGGGCCGGGACCCAAAAAACGCACGTTCCGGGCCCCCCGGGAACCACCGACTCCCCTTTAGCCACCAACCCTGAGTATGCACAGGTCTTTTCCAATTTGGGAAGATCCTTTCCGCCAAGCTTTAACTTCCGCTGATGTCTTGAGATTTTGCTTCAGTTTTGCCATGTAATCTTTTTTCCCATGAGCCATCATTTTGTAAAGTGCACCAGCCCTCCTACAGCAAAACAACCCCACAACATGATGCTGTCACCCCCAGTTCACAGTTGGGAGGGTTTCGTAGGCTTCCTAGCTTCTCCCTTTATCTCCAAACAAACACGGTCATTATGGCCAAACATTTTCCATTTTAGTTTTCGTAACCCAGGACATGTCTCCAAAAAAGTGGGCTTTGTTCCTGTGTACAACCAAAATAACAGCTACCTGAGGGTTTGGGCGCGGTTCCAAGCGGGCCCAAAACCCAAAAAAAAACGAACCCAAAAGCGTAAAAAAGGAAAAAAATTGAACCCGCCTCAAAAAAAGGGGGAAGCAGAAGGCAGCCAAATAAAGAAAAAATTTTATTTGAGTATCAAAAAAGACACTTAGAAGTGAATCCACAGAAAAAAACCAATGTAAAACCTGCATCTTTTTTGGGGCGCGTTTCGAATCTAGCGTTCTAGTCCCCAAACCAAAACAAAAAATCGCTGATTTAAACCGCAACAAATGCAGGTTACACTTTGGGTTTTACCCCGGATTCACTTTTTAAAGCTTTTTTATACTCAAATAATTGTTTCTCTTATTTGGTGCCTTCGATCTTCCCCTTTTTTTGAGGCGGGTTCAATTTTTTCCTTTTTTATCCTTTTTTTTCCTTTGTCATTTCCAAACCTTAACGGCTTTTATTGTTTCTTTAGGATATGGCTTCTTCCCTGGAAAGGGGCCTTCACCCAGTTTTTACAGTACTCTTTCACTGTGGATAATAACCAAACTTACCAGCTTCCGCCAGCATCTTCACAAGGTCTTTGCTTTTGTTCTTGATTGATTCACATCCGGACCCAAAGCACGTTCATCTCTGAACACAGAACCCCCCCTTTCCCGAACGTTTTTGATGGCTGCCATTTCCCCCTTTTTTTGTACTTGCTATAATTGTTTTACAGATAACGAGCCTCTTCAGGTATCTTTAAATTGCACCCAAAGGGATGAACCAACTTGAGCAAGTCCACAATTCTCTTCCTGATTCCCGGGCTGTTTTTCTTTAATTTTCCCCATATGTACCACAGAATAGTGTATTTCGGGTGTGCATTAAAAATACTCCACAGCTTGCCTAATTAACTCAGATGTTGCCAATAAACCTATCAGAAGCTTCCAAAGACATGACATCATCAAATTCTAATGAAATGTATGTAAACTTTTGACTTTGCAGAAAGTGATACAATTTGCCTTAAAAATTCTCTCTCTCATTATTCTGGCATTTGGCAAATATAAATAATTTTGGTTCCTAATTGACCTTGAACGGGGAAGGTTTATTCTGATTTCATGTCAGACAGTGAGAAAAACATGCTTATAGGTCTTTTTATATAGTTAGAAAAAGAAAAAAGGAAAAGGAAAAAAAGTGGCGCTCACCACATAACCTGAACTGCGTGGTCCACCCGTCCTCTTTGGGATACTGCGGCTAGCGGGAGAACCTCCTTCCTCACTGCTAGACGGTGCTCAAGGGAATGACATCCGGCTGTAGATGTCCAATTAGTAGAAGCAAATGTTTGAAAAAACCCCATCACTCGTACAGAGGATTCCACGGAGGCGATGACAGGAAAACCCACTCTATTTATTGGAAGGTTATAAAATATCCATTAAAAACATTCAGGAATGAAAGTTTACGCGTTTCAGGCCTTCTGCATGGCCCTTAATCGTAACTCGGTTACGATTAAAGGGGATGTATCGCTTCCTTAGTTCGGCTGATTCATACTGCTCTCATCTTCTCAACTCTGGAAATGCAGGGGCGTTTCTTCCCCTCCCAGCTGGGTGACATCATACCCCCTTCACTGTTCCTGCTGGCTCCCGAGACCACCCCCCTTCTGAGTCCACATGTCACTGTGTCTCTCCCTATCAGTCTTATTTTGTAAGAGCTGTATACATACCACAGGCTGCATTCAATCTAGACTGAGCAACTGATCTCTTCTCCTCTCACAGCTGGAGATGCTCTATGAACGGCACAGATCTCGCTTCTATGCAGGAGAGTTAGGCACCGGGACAAAACTGTTATGTTTTCTCATTGTAGAATCTGTTGCAGTCTGTTTCTGCTGGGTGTGGAGAGAGAAAATGCTACGGCCCCTAACTCTGAGTCAGGCAGGGATCGACACAAATTGTGCTATTTCCTGATTGTGTAAGCCCTTCAGTGTAATTCTGTTTCTTCTGCCTGTATAAAGTGAAAATTTGACGGTCCCTTACTCTGAGTGAGAGACACAGCTCCGTGAATTCGACCGGGGGGCTGTACAGAATGTAAATGAGCTCTCAGCTAGTGAAATGCAAGGAGGAGGGATCCGGAGGCATTCGACTAGGACTGGATATCAGTGTAAACAGAAACACAAGATAAGGAATACTGTGAATACAAGACAGCTTTGCTAATGACATCCAATTCCAAAGTCGCTTGTTTTCACTGTTCCCTTATTCTGAAGACCATTTAATGAAATGATAAAACCCCTTTAAGGGCCATGCAGAAGGCCTTAAACGCGTAAACTTTCATTCCTGAATGTTTTTTAATGGATATTTTATAACCTTCCAATAAAGAGAGTGGGTTTTCCTGTCATCACCTCCGTGGAATCCTCTGTACGAGTGCCGGGATTTTTCAAACATTTGCTTCTTTTTATATAGTGTATGTAAACTTCGGATTTCAACTGTATATACAATCACAGTATGTACAAAATTTGTCAACAATGATTTCTTACACTTGATGAATAAGGAATTAGCGTTTTGCATGCAGTGGGCAAAATTAGATATGACCTTTTGAAATTGAGACCATTGTCATTAACATGAGTATGTTGACGCCACATCAGTAAAGGATGTACAGTTACGTCTGGGCGATCATGATATGCATAATAAGTATACCAGTCATGCACACTAGTACTACACAGACACCTATAGTCTACCCTGCACTTCCCCCAGTGCTGGAATGTTGGGATCTCCCACCATGGAGAGAGTGTGCCCTCCAATAGCTCCCCTGGGAAAGATCAACACAGCAAGCTGCTTCACCTCTCACACAAAACCCATCTCTAGGGAGCTGTCTCCGAAGTTAAATCACAAGCAAAAACAAATCCAAACATTGAGAACTTGTGTATAGCGCTGGAACAACATAAGATCATGCAATAAGGGGACATGAGTGCACCTAAAGCTATAGAACACCCTGCAGGCAAGCTCCACTGGGCTGTGTATATTCAGGAATGACTACAGATAGATAATAATGTAGTATGTGCTACATATACAACAAGTCTGAATTTACATAAATGAACTGGTATTTGTGTGCAGGGCCGCCATCAGAAATTTCAGGGCCCCATACAGCTGAAGCATCTGGGCCCCTCTTCCCCATAAACCCCGCTTGCAGCAGGCCCCCTTCTTTCACCGGGCCCGGTATGGCAGTACCCACTGTACTGCCTTTACGGCGGCCCTGTTTGTGTGCATGTATCAAACACTACTTGCCCCTTCTCATAATAGTAACAATGGACCTCATTTATCAAAACTGTCCAACAGTAGGATTGTCTTTGTTGCACGTAGCTACCATTTTTCCAGAGCAGTATGTTGCTATGGGCAACAAAGATAGTTTTACTGTTAGACAGTTTTGATAAATGAGGCCCAATAGGTCTGATATAGCTATAGATACCCCTATGTAGGTGGAAAACCCTGAGAGGAGTTGTCAAATTTAGAAAACTTTTTAAAATACACTATTAGGCTATGTTCACACAGGGTACTTTCGCTCTAATACGATCAGCGCGACTCCCAAACACCCGGCGTAAATGCGGGGCGTACAGTACGCCCCGCATTTACGCCATAGGGTCATCTGGATAAAAGGGGATGTAGTAATTCAGTGGTTGAATATACAGCTCACCTGGGGGGTGCAGAGGCAGTGTGTATTCCACGATGGTTGAAATCCCCAAAAAAGCCAGCACAGTTTTTTAAAGTAATATGCAGACTTTATTTTAAGAAAATGTAAAAGAAATCATCGACATGCCTGTAGTCATGAAGCATACAGACCATCAAGAGGGTAGAGCAAGAAAACCAACGGCCAATATGTTTTAGACTACGCTATTCCTTAAAGGGGTTGTCTCACTACATTGATTCATCTCACCTCAGTCCTGTTTTTTTGGTTTCATTTTGAATTTGGGGCGTGTTTACTGGCTTCCACTAGGCTGCAGTAGAAGAGAGGTCTGTAGCTATAGCGACCTGAAGAGCCGATGCAGCCCATACAAGAGGGGATATCTAGGAATACGATAGGGTACAGTTAATGGACATACATTACAAAGTGACTTGTTTTTGCATGATCTTTAGGCTATGTTCACACGGCATAATTGCGGGGTGTAAGAATTCTAGTTAATTCACTGGTCACCACTTTTCATCTTCAGTCTCACTTGACCGGGCCGTTCACCCAACTTCCTAACCAGGCACATTTTCCTTTTCCATAGTACGTCAATTTGAACACTATAACACTTTATTATATATAGAACGAAAAGGATGCCAGCTCACCGTCAGTGTTCCACCCCTGGATGTGCACGGATAGACTGGAAACAAGTCTCAGGTGATCCAAACAAACGAAGAGGACGTCCAGCTCAAGACCAGGTAGGTAGAAAATATGAAGATAGCCTTTATTCCAAATGCATTAAAACAGAGTCGACATGACCATGATGTAGTTTGTAGTAAGAAAGCGCTAACGCGTTTCGGAAGATTATTCCTTAATCATAGCGTATATTGCATAACAAAGCTTTCCTTTAAATAGACCTATATCCGGTCACATGTGCTAGGAAAAATAACTTTAACCCTTGCACCTCTGGTATATTATTGAATATATAAAATATACGAAATCAAATATATAAAACGTACAAAACCTACAATAACATCAATATTGATAAAAAAACATCCTGTCTCTTGTTCATACCTGCCGGATAACGTGAGCCTAATTGGTAGATCCACCATGTCTCCCTATTTAATAGTTTTTTGTTGTGATCACCACCTCTAACGGGCTTAAACACTCTCTCAATGCCCGAAAAAGAAAATCCTGAAGTATTCCTATTATGATGTTCGATGAAATGCCTAGAAGCCATCAATATTCCCACAGACAGTGGTTTGCGTATATCAGACAGGTGCCTTCGGATCCTGGTTTTTAACGCTGTTGATGTGCACCCAACATATTGCAAGTTAAAATCAGTACAGGTAATCAAATACACTGTAAATTTAGTGTTACAATTGATATACGATGTAATATTATGTGTTATATTGTTTACAGATGAAGTAAAAGTATTGGTGATCTGCATAAAGTTGCAAGCTATGCAACACGAGTGTCCACATTTGTAAGAGCCTCTATGTAATAACCAGGTCGGGGTATTGGGTAATTGTGATAAGAATAAACTGGGTGACAATAGAGAACCAAGAGTTCTACCTTTCTTAGAAACAAATTTTATACCCTCCTTATCTAAAAGTGTTTTCATATTATCCTGAGAGAAAAGTACAGGTAGATTTTTCTTAATGATAGACACAATATCTTTAAATTGTGGACTATAGGGGGTAGAAAATACAATCTTATTTGATAGACTAGTATCTCTCTTATTTGTTGTTAACAATTTGTCGCGAGATAAATTAGCTACTTTCCGTTTGGCTCTATTTACACTCCAGTGTGGGTATCCTCTTTCCAATAATCGATCACATGTTTGACGCTCATATTCCTGAAATTTATGTTCTACTGAACAGTGTCTTTTAATTCTGATTAATTCTCCCACCGGAAGATTTTTAATCACATGTGGTGGGTGACAAGATCCTGCCTGTAATATCGAGTTCCTTGCTGTGGGTTTCCGATATGGGAGAATATCAACCCCGCCCTGGTTATTACCACTCAAAGTGACATCCAAAAAGTTGACTTCATTCTCATGCCATTCATAAGTAAATTGTAGGTTCATGGTATTTTGATTGATAAAAGTGCAAAAATTCATGGCTTCCGACTCCGTGCCCCCCCACACCAGGAGCAGGTCATCTATATAACGACCATACCACCTGATGTGGGGGAGGAAGGGACAGTCGGCAGAGAAGAGAAACTTCTCCTCCCATGCCGACATAAATATATTGGCCAGAGCCGGGGAGAATTTCGCGCCCATAGATGAACCTCGGCACTGCAGATAGAATTCTCTGTCAAAACTGAAGTAGTTATGTCTCAATAAAAAGTCTGTGGCCATAACCAAAAATTCATTGAGTTCCCTGGAGTGTGCGGACTAAATCTGAAAAGATGAGATTCCAAACAGGACAAAGCCTGGTCGTGGGGCATGGAGGGGTATAACCCCACCACATCACACGACACCCAGGAGAGTCCGGAGTCCCATGTTGCTTGGGACATGATAGTAACCAGACTTTTTGAGTCTTTTATAAGTCCTGGTAGATTTAACACAAGTGGCTGTAGAATCCCATCTATCCACGCCCCAAGGAACTCACCCAATGCGCCTATACCAGCTACAATAGGTCTAAGTGGTGGTGGGAATAGATTCTTATGAATCTTTGGAAATGAATGGAAAATTGGTATGGTTGGATGATCTACAAACAATTTGTCAGCTAACGTAGTAGAGATAGCTCCCATTGTGATTCCATCTTGTAATAATTTTTTTAGTTTGGTTTTAAATAGATTAGATTATAACACGTTATTGCACTCAGCTATTGTACGAATTTTTTCACCTTTTTTCAGTGATATGTAACATTTTATTTTGATGTACTTCTTCCATTATTTTTTTTTATTTTAATATGTGGGAAAATAAATTGCAATGTGTAATCAAAAATGACTTATTGTTTAACTAATGTTTTTATGTTAAACACTTTTTTGTATGCATTTTTGGTTATTTTTCCATATCACTTTCAATATTTTTTAAAAAATTCTTAAATCCTGCAGTTTTCACTTTGGCCACTAGGCCTAATAATTGTCTGACACTTCCTGTTCTGTAGAAAGAGAGTTTTTAAGTAGTCTGTTCATTATCAGCACAAGCAGGGTTACACTTAAAGGGGTTTTATCATTGAAGTGTTTGTGCTCTTCAGCTAATTCTATGAGATTGCATTTGAAATCTCATAGCAGGAGTGTCTGTCCTGCCAGGAGACGTGTCTCTCCTCACTGAAGAGCTGTGACATCATCATTCTGTGTGAAGCAGGGGAATGGGAAGGTTGTCTGGAGAGGACAGCTATGCAGCCTCCTGCAGTGTTCTCATGTGTCTGCAGAGTCTTCATCTCCAGGCTCCACAAGCTCCTTGCTATGCTATAACCAGTTATACACACAGCCTGAAATGATAAAACACATGTGAGGGATGCAGACTGCCCTCCCCTCTGTTATCAGGCAGGAGACTGTGTGACTGTGTTATATGGAGGGAACACAGGACATAAGACTGTTTTATATGGAGGGAGCACAGGACATAAGACTGTGTTATATGAGGGGATCTGTGAGTTAAACAGTCAGTAATTACCCAGATCGTTTACCTTAGAGCTGGGAGATGAGTATAGAGCCATCAGCCCTCTCACATAGCCGGTTTCAGTTTTAACAGCTCAGAGGGGAGTAAACACAGAGTGTGCAGGCAGCCAATCACAGTGCAGGAGGCTTGTCCAGGGCATTCCCTGTCTGTGTCACCGCCATTCCCCGGGCTCTGTCGGGTCACCGGGTGTTCCGATCACCCGACAGAGCAGGGGAACCCCTTGATTGCGTTGTGATAACGCACCGCCGCAATCAAAGGGTTAAAGCATCGGGTTGCGGAGGTTTCCTCCGTTCCCCGGTGCTCGCAGGACATGCTCTGGGATTGGGGCTGTGTAATACAGCCCCGATCCCAGCGCAGTTGCGGCGCCGGGCGCCGCAAACCCTGAAGTCTACAGCGACGCCAAAAGACGTCGCTGTAGACGAACGACCCGGCCCCAGCTGACGGCAAAAGTCAGTGGGCGGTTGTTAAGGCCTCGTTCACACGGCTTATTTGGGCACGGATTGGCGCCGTACTCCCCGCCGGATTTGCGCTTCAGTACAGCGCCAATCCTCCCTGTCATTACGGTAATCCACTGCTCTCATAGAGAACAGTGGATTCCGTCGCCCTCCCCGCTCGGCGAATCCGCCGCGGGGGTAGAATGGTAAATGCACATTATTTACGGCGCGGACGCGCCGTAAACAATGCATTGTCTATGGGGCCGGGAGCGGCGCCCCCCCCGCGCTCCGGCCCCGCCCCTTATTCACGCCGGATTTGTGAGCTCAATACGGCTCACAAAACCGTCGGGAATAAGCCGTGTGAACGAGGCCTTAGGGGTTAAAGTAAACACCAATGTGTGCAGATAACACAGGATCCACCAGTCACAATAGGAGATGTCACAGCTCCCCCTCTCCCCTCCCTTCACAGTGACTTCTTTCTGGGTCACAGACCATGCCTAGAAAACACTTATAAAAGTCAATAGGACTGTGCATGAAGCTGCTGTAAAGTATCTCTCTGACTGCTGTTAAAGCAGTGCTGGCAATAAAGCTGTTCTCATATTCATATATAGAAGACCAAATTGAGAAATCTACAATCAGAAAAAAAAAAAAACAGCTGAAAAGAATATGGATCAGGGTCTTTTTTTAATAACTAAAAAAAAAATTGGAGACATATTCCCTTTAACAGCAAAAGTGGCTGTACATTTACAGTGGGGAAAATAAGTATTTGGCGATTTTGAAAGTTTTCCAACCTACAAAGAATGGAGAGGTCTGTGATTTTTATCATAAATAAACTTCATCTGTGAGAGACAGAACCTAAAAAAAATCCATAAAATCACTTGTATGATTTTTCATCGGAATCGGTTTGATGTCAAATTCATCCCAAATATAAGCTTTTCGATTCAGTTTGGCCTGAATCGAATTGTGGCGAAAATCACTAGAAAAACCAACCCTAGCCCTCAGGGTCAAGTTTTTCTATGTGATTTTAGGGATTAATACTACCGTATATACTCGAGTATAAGCCGACCCGAGTATAAGCCGAGGCACCTACTTTTGCCACAAAAACGGGAAAGCTTATTGACTCAAGTCTAAGTCTAGGGTGGAAAATGCAGCGGCTACTGGTGAATATCAAAAATAAAAATGGATACCAATAAAATGACATAGGCAGTTTAATATCCCCCTAGAGATATGTCCCCCATATGGGTATAGGCAGTTAATGTCCCCACAGGCAGTTATAGCAGTATATGTCCCCACAGGCAGTTATACAGATATATGTCCCCAAGCAGTTTATATGTCCCCCACAGGCAGTTATAGGCAGGTATATGTCCCCCATAGGCAGTTATAGGCAGGTATATGTCCCCCATAGGCAGTTATAGGCAGGTATATGTCCCCCATAGGCAGTTCTAGGCAGGTATATGTCCCCCATAGGCAGTTATAGGCAGGTTTATGTCCCCCATAGGCAGTTATATGTCCTTATAGGCAGGTAATAGGCAGGTTATAGGCAGGTATATGTTCTAATAGGTAGGGTATAGGCAGGTATAGGCTGGGTATAGGCTGGTATAGGCTGGTATAGGTAGGGTAAAGGCTAGGTATAGGCAGGTATAGGCTAGTATAGGCTGGGTATAGGCAGGTATAGGTAGGGTATAGGCAGGTATAGGTAGGGTATAGGCTAGGTATAGGCTAGTATAGACTGGGTATAGGCAGGTAATAGTCAGGTATAGGCTAGGTATAGGCAGGTATAGGCAGGTATAGGCTAGGTATAGGCAGGTAATAGGCAGGTGATAGGCAGGTATAGGCAGGTATAGGCTAGGTATAGGCTGGTATAGGGCAGGTATCGGCAGGTATAGGCTGGTATAGGCTGGTATAGATATAAACAAACAAACACTTACCTGACTCCCTCGCCGCTCCGCCTCCTCGCTGTCCAGCCTCCCGCGCGCTCTCCTCCATCTTCTTGGCACAGGTGGGTGATGTCATCATGCCGCACACGCAGCATGATGACACACGCTGCCTGTGCCGGAAACTCCGGACAGCCGCCAGTCTGCTTGCGCCCATCCGGAGTCCACTGCGGCGAAGGGAGCGCTCGCTCTCTGCACCGCAGTGGTATCTTCCCCTCTATGCGCTCCGGAAGAGTCGCATGTAGGGGAAGAGATCGCCGACAGCGACGGGCCACGGCTGTGCCCGTCGCTGTCATCTGTACTGGGCATTCTGCTATATGCGCTCCCTGAGGAGTCGCATATAGCAAGAAGTGTGCCTGCCGGCGCACGGGCCATCGCAGCGCCCGAGCGCCAACAGTGACTCGAGTATAAGCCGAGGTAGAGTTTTTCAGCTCATTTTTTTGGGCTGAAAAACTAGGCTTATACTCAAGTATATACGGTACTTGCTCCTACTGTAGCATCATTTCAGGTGTGACATAGGACGTCCTATCCAATGCCAATTCTAATTACCATAACATAGGGGTATGCTATGGTAACTGGGAGTGACACTCTACAGAAAGAGCTATGGAAGAGTAAATTAAGCCCTAAAACCCCATAAACAAAACCAATTGACAACATTAGGGAAAGGGTTAAAGGAGTTTTGCCATGAAGTAAAGTTGACGTGGGAAGCTTGCAAATGAAATAACAAACATATTCACCATTCTTATTTTTTTAAAAATTCTGAATGTCTTAGTGCCCTTTAGTGATCCATTTTTTTACACTCGTCTCCGGGGGATACACCGGGGCGAGAGTTTCTCACCCTGGCAACATGCCAACATCACCTCTCCTTTTAGAGCTAGTGAGTGTTCAAACCCCGGGTGTGTCATTCTACTCCTGTCCCCCCCCCCTTGTCCCTTAGAAATTAGTAAAAACAGTGCAAATAAATAAAAAAAAAAACCCTCAATGAGGTCTGTGCATTGATAAAGAGAAAAAAAACAAGGTTTGTTTTCCCCGCAGGGGTTTGAACCTAGGACCCTTGTGCCGGAGGGAAAAACTTTACCTCTCAGTACTCCACAATGTTTTCAAAAACAGACCTTTCTTTTTTACAGAGAGGGAAAGGCCCCCGGTGATGTCTCCTGCAAGGGGCACATGATATGCAATAAACCCAAAACAACACCCCCCTTTTGAGAAACAGACTGAAGAGCTGGATGAGGAGGTATGAAATAATCGGGCAAAAAAACCTTTTAAAGAAAAAATTCAAGTTGAGGATGTCCCAAAACTAAATTTTTTCACAAGTTGAGTTAAACTGAAGGGAAACCTATTTTAGTAACACTTTTGGTGACCGAATACAATTTATAAATCTTATTGAAAGGGCTTTGTGTTGGCAAATTAACAATAATATAAAACATTAAAAATCCCTAAATTGACTGCAATGGTCCAGCCTGTGAGTCGTCAGCCATCTTGTACTTTCAGGGTGGAGGTCTTTTTTCCTGGTTGGTATAAGCTTCTGCACAACATATTAATGCAGTATAAAGCATTGCTTTCCACTCTCTTCTTGCTTCCTTCAGTAATGAAAGAAGTTCCCTGGTAATTACCGTCAATCATGCTAGAAGTTATTTTAGTCTGCTGTGATACTTTCTCTATAGATACTTTTCTTATCAGACTTTTGAAGATTGTTTTACTCCTTTGTATAAAAACTGCCAGAGAGAAGAGAATTACAAGTTTTGAAAGCTTCAGGAAACAAAGCGATAAAAGCAATAACTAAGCAAAAACTTAGACATGTAGATTTTTCATGTCTATGATGTCATACAATGACCCAGGGAAATCTGTAGACATTTAGGGCGACATGTATGAACGGGGCTGTGCCAGAAGTCTGGCATCTTTTCAGCTTGAAAACTGGTGCAGCCCCATTGGCTATATCTTAAGAGCCTGCAGCACATTGTAATGTGCCTGAGATCAGGACGCGTATGGGAGGCGTGTCGCACTACAACCATACCATGCTACACATTTATAGCTTCAGTACTAGTGTTGATTGAACACTTCTAGAAAAGTTAAGTTCTAGTAGAACTTTTTGAATTTTTAGAACTCGAACCGCACGTTCGAGGAAAGTTCTAGTGCAAGTTCGACCCGCCAGTTACAGTTGCGTAGTCAGTGGCTTTCTGCACTATTGGCGGCCAGCCACTCAGTGCAGAGCACAGAGAAGTGTCAAAAACGTCATTGCTGAGGTGTAGGGCTTTCAGTGGCTGCTAAAATCACATGACCATGTTGTATATATTTCACTGCATTGCCTTGTGAACGCCATTTTCAGCTCACTCTCTGTACTGTACAGACTGCTCTTAGTTAGATAGCATTTTCCTTTCCATATACATCAATAGTTAGGGAGTTTGGTATTGCTGGCTGCATCTTTCCCACACCCAGAAGCTGTTATTTGGCGGCATTTGCAGGCTCGCATAACGCCTAATTCTCATATACATGGATATATATTATACAGAATGCTTGGATTTGCTTAATCATACTCAGTGCCCAAAAGTCCAGTTTTTGCAGTTTTGGGAGTTCAGTAATTGTATAACACACTGTCTCCAAATCTCATATGTGTCAAAGGGGCTTGTGGGCCACTTCAGGAAGCAGGGCCCCATATCAGCTGCTACCGCAGCACCTCTTATAGCTACGCCCCTCCTTGCAAACTGTCCTCATCTTTTCAGTTAGCCATTGAAAGGAATTAAGTATTTTAGCCTCTCAATTTTTTTTCTGTCACTATTAGAGCTAATTTTTCTTCAATAAGTTGTTCCACGTATCTAGTTTACTGTTATGGATGGTAATTCCAGCTTCTCCTCACCTGTATAGATATAAAAATTAACGAGAACATCTTCTACCATAGACTTTAATGGGGTTCGAGTTTGAATAAAACTTCGAACCAAACTCACAAAAGTTCGAGGTTCTAATCGAACTAGAACTTTTTACTGTTTGCTCAACACTATTCAGTACGGCAAATGCAGGCGCATTACTGCTGGAACAGGTAGAGCACTTTAAAAGTGGTTTACCTGAGCCAAGTGTCGCTTTGTAGGTAGAAAGCGCTAAATCTATGACCCACAGTAGATCAGGTTCATAGATTCAGGCGCATTCTACAATACTAATGTTGGCAAAAAAAATGGTGCCTGGGCGCCTAAAATCATACATATCACCTTTGGCCCATAAAGCCCCAATTCACCAACAAAATCCAAAGTTCCAAGCAACAAAGTAACAACTGACCCTGATTATGCTGAGTAAGAACCTTAGGGTTTGAAATGCGTATGCGGTCTCTCGGATTTCTCCACAATTTTTCTTATTTGACTTGATCTGTTTTTAAATATTTTGTATATTCAATTTTTTACATTTTTATCAATTTGTTTTGTATTTTTAGAACAAAATTTTTTTTCTCAAATTTCATTATTGCTTCCGTTTGGCCGACAGTGTTCCTCAACACAGAGCAATGCTTTTTGTCTACAAGTAACACTACAGGTGAGAGTTTTCTCCATTTTACTAAGAAGAAATTAAGTTTACTAAAATCAACATAGGCTTTTGAACTGCATGTTTGGATCCATCTGTCGGACCCCAAACGGACCCAAACACACAGCTAACAAATAGCAATGTGATTTACATTGCTTTTTATTAGAAACACGCATCAGCGTTCAGACGAGTGATCTCCGATGTGTGTCTAACTGTGTCTTTCGGATCCGTTCCAAGAATTGACATGTCATAAGCCCTATTTAAAAAGATAGGGTGCGATCCTGCTGCATCCAACACGCATCCAAACAGGCAGCTACGTGTTGGATACGTGTTGGATCTGTTTTAGATCCACTCGCTGCAGCGTTTTTGGATGTGATTTTCGGATCCAACATGGATTTAAAATCGGATCCCAAAACGCTGTGTGAACATACCCTAATTCACGGGTGTCAAAGACAAGGCCTGCGCCAAATCCGGCCCGCAGCCTTTTGCTGTTCGGCCCGCAGCCCCCCGCGATCTCTCTGACTTCGCATGGCCGTTTTACCATGGGAGGAGGCAGGAGGAATCGTTTCCCTTCTACCTTCTTCCTTTGTATTTACAGTGCTCGGTGAGCGCTGTACATACATATCAGCGTCGCAGGGGGCGTGACACACCGCTTTACTCACACCCCCTGCAACGCTGGATCTCCTCGAGCGGCAGCCTCTGCCGGCCAAAGAGATCCCTGGGAGCTGCTTGATGGCGTAAGTGGTGTGGTGACATCTACCAGGGGGCATATCAGTACCTGGCTACCAGGGGGCAACTACCTGGCTACATGAGCCTATATAACTACATAATAGGGATCTATATATATATACTTATTGGGAGGCCTATATAGCTACCTATCTACTTATTAGGGGACCGAGATACCTACCTATTGGGGGACCTATAAGTTTGCCTATCCAATGGGGCGCTATACACCTACCTAATTGAGAACTGCCTATCTAGTTTGGGGCTATACCTTCATACTGTCTTAGGGAATTTAACTACTTCCTATATTGGTATACATATATACCTACAGGGGACACATACCTACCTATCTACAGGGGGCTGTATACCTACCTATCTACATACAGATGGCATATATAACTATCTATGTACAGGGAGCTGTATATTTACCTACAGAGGCAAAAATACCTGTCATCTACAGGGGGCTTTATACCCACTTATCTACCTACAAGAGTTATATGTACCTATCTTCCTGGTTGCCCTCAAAGGTCTAATTATAATAGCAATACTGTACAAATGTAACGACAGATTAGAGCACTAAATACTCGAAAACTCCAGCATCTTACAGAATAAGGGACACCGTGCTAGAAACAGCAGGTCTGACACTAGCTTGTCCTGTCCTCAGCAAGGGGGCATAACCTATGTGACAGGTTCTCTTGAAGATACATTTAGGCCTGGTTCAGATTTGCGACAGTATTTCCATGTTTGTATTCCAACAGAAGAATAAAAATAATGGCCATGCTGGATTCGTTTCATGACAAACACCAACAGTGCCGGACAGACCTCATTGACTACAATGGGGTCCGTTAGGTTTGTTTTATGGTGTCAGTCAGTTGAATAGACAAATTAGTGCTGATTGTTAAATTATTTGTTCCATAACTTTTTACAGGGTCTATGATCAAGGCTCCTAATGGAACCTCTGATACAAATGACGACCAAGCTGTATTACAACCAGAGCTGGCCTTAGCAAGGTCAACAAATGCTGGTACCCACTAGAGTGAGGAGGGCACACTGCTATGATATCAGTGGTATTAGCATTGGCATTAGTAGTGGTTGATGAAAAGTGCACAGGCTGTATGGAAAAAGTTAAGGTATAACTTGGTCCACTGTGACTGTATTACCCAAGGGCTCATGTAACCCCGAAACTGGCCCTGATTAGGATGTTCTTGCCTTATACACAAATCTTTCAATGTCCATGCAAATTACTTCCACTTATGAAGTAAGAAAATACTGTCTTATAATAATAAGTAGCACCTTGGGTGTCTCTGGTTTGGCTAATATTCTTAGCCATGTTTCAAAGCTCATTGACTTATGCTGTATAGATAAATATAGGTGGTCTTAGAGCAGTGTTTCTCAACTCCAGTCCTCAAGACCCACCAACAGGCCAAGTTTTTAGGATCTCCTCAGTTTTGCACAGGTGATATCATTATTGTCAGTGCCTTCTGCACAGGTGATATCCTTATTGTCAGTGCATTCTGCACAGGTGATATCATTATTGTCAGTGCATTCTGCACAGGTGATTATCATTATTGTCAGTGCATTCTGCACAGGTGATATCATTATTGTCAGTGCATTCTTCACTGGTGATATCATTTATTGTCAGTGCATTCTGCACAGGTGATATCATTATTGTCAGTGCATTCTGCACAGGTGATATCATTATTGTCAGTGCATTCAGTGGGAGATCCTGAAAACATGACCTGTTGGTGGAGCGTAAGGACTGGAGTTGAGAAACACTGTCTTAGTGGAAGTTTTCTGCTTCTGGATAACAGCTGACCTCTATACTTTTTCCCAGAGAGAGTAGCCTGTAGGACTGCATACCCCGGCTGAATCGACATAAGGAAACCCAGTATCGGCAAGAGCTACAGATTACACTTTGTTAGCCTCTTAGGTGTTTCAGTGTGCAGCATGAGACCACATCAGGTATGCAGTCGTCTTTCGACATTACTCAAGCTGAATCAAAGTATGGATCATGGTCATTTGTTTGCTTTCAGATATGATTCTATGGTAACTAGGGCCAAATACCCCGAAATAGCTGTCTGCAGATGAACTGAACTGGTTTGGCTCCAATCCCTTTCACATTGCTAGGCTCCTGTGAGCTTCAGGTGAATTGATGATAACTACATCCAATAGAGTGCGCTGTGGAGCTCCTCAGCTCTTTCCCATAAGCCTTTGCTTTATGCAAAACAGTTAGTGAGGTCTGAATGGCGAGTAAATCCTCACACCAATCAATTTATTGATGGTTCTCCTCAAGGAGAGATTTTTCCCCCTCCTATGGTAGCTAGGATCATACTTTCTGCTTAGACTGCAAGCTCTTTGGCCAAGGGGTCCACTTACATTCCATGCGCTATTACTGACAGCTACATTAAATAAACCGGATAAATAATGGACCGTTTTCCATTCTGACATGGAACAGATGTGGAATGTAAGTGGCCTTTAAAGAAAAGCCCTACTAATGTATTTGACTCCCCCTGATCCCTCTCACCCACCTGGCTGACAGGCAGCCCCTGATGGTTTCACTGAGAGATTTCGGGGGTCTTTGAACCCAGAGATTAAGGTAATCTGTCTCCACAGACTACAACTGACCCTGGCTGGCTTGTATTCCTTGCTTCCCAGAAGTGTCTGGCGTTATGTTTTTTCCCACTGATGCAGGTGGGGGCCTGGGAGGAAGTCGAGGATTCCAGGCTGCTGCTTGTATAGTCCTTGGAACCTGACCCAAAAACCGCCCTCCCTAACACTAACCCCCTGGGAAGCTGGGAGGAGGTGAGCAAGACTGGGTGGTCAGAGTGCAGAGCTGGGGCAGCTATTACCAAGCACTGGGGGAACATGTGCAGGGAGCTGTCACTGCTCTGGGAATGTGAGAGGTTTCTGCTGTTTGCAGACGGAGATGAAGGGAGAGACTGGAACAGGCAGTTACAGGGGAAAGGATCTGGAGGGGTCTCAAACCACATTATTAAAGCAGCTGTGCTACTAATAGATGGGGCTGGTTCACCCATGCACATCTCTCCTCAGAATCTCAAACTCCTTTAGCTGAAAACTGTCCGTCCAGACTTTGTCATGACTTTTCCAGTGTTATACCGTAGATACAACGACATAAAGATCTTTTATATATGGTCCAGGTGCAACTTTATCTTTAGTGATAACTTAACGGAACCTGTCACCTATCTATATCCCGGTGTGGAAGATGCTTTTATAATGTAGAACTAGTAGGTGCAATCATAGTATGAAATAACCTCCTGCAAGTAATGGGGTAAACTAAACCAAGCCATATATACTAGTGTGCAGTATTATACCAGAGGACCTTGGGCCCACCAGTATCCAGTAAGGGGGTGAACCAATACGGGGTATTCTTCACCAAGCCACATATACTGGTGTGCAGTGCTATGTCAGAGGAACTTGGGCCCACCAGTATTGAAATGAACAAATACAGGGTATACTTCACCAAGCCACATACTGTATACTAGTGTGCAGTGTTATACCAGAGGAACTTGGGCCCACCAGTATCCAGTATGGGGGTGAACCAATAAGGCGTATACTTCACCAAGCCATATACAGTCATATGAAAAAGTTTGGGCACCCCTATTAATCTAAATCATTTTTTAGTTCTAAATATTTGGGTGTTTGCAACAGCCATTTCAATTTGATATATCTAATAACTAATATTGCACATTTTGTGTTAGTACAATAAACCTCATTAAAATCCGTAATTATTACTGTGTCCATCAGTAATTATATATAACAAATTGAACTGGCTGTTGCAAACACCCAAATATTTAGAACTAAAAATTATTAAGATTAATAGGGGTGCCCAAACTTTTTCATATGACTGTATACTATTGTGCAGTGTTATATCAGAGGAACTTGCACCCACCAGTATCAAAATGAACAAATACATGGTATACTTCACCAAGCCATATATACTAGTGTGCAGTGTTATACCAGAGGACCTTGGGCCCACCAGTATCCAGTATGGGGGTGAACCAATATGGGGTATACTTAATCAAGCGATATATACTAGTGTGCAATGTTATATCAGGGTACTCTAGGACCACCAGTATCCAGTATCAGGATGAACCAATACGGGGTATACTTAACCAAGCCATATACAGGCAGTCCTCAACTTACACCGTTCCGACTTACATCTGTCCTCTAGTTACAAACGGAGACTTATGGGGCATGCTGGCACTTGTAGTTCCATGTTCTACAGCTAATAGTAGCTGTGGAATGACAAGTTCCAGCATGCCGCAGCAGCGCATGAGGTGAAATCTTCTCAACAGGGGCACAGACAGCAAAACAAATGTTAAAACCCTTCCCTGCACTATCCAAAACTAAAAAAAAAAAACTTTTGTGCTGGAGTTACATTTAATAAATATACCTGTTCCGACTTACATACAAATTCGACTTAAGAACAAACCTTCAGTCCCTATCTCGTTCGTAACCTGGGGACTACCTGTATATTAGTGTGCAGTATTATATCGGAGGAACTTGAGCCCACCAGTGTCAGGTTAAACTAAACCATGCCATATGTACTAGTGCACAGTATTATACCGTAGTACCTTAGGTTCACAGTATCCAGTATTGGGGTAAAGCAGTATAGGGATAAACTCAACCAAGCCATATATACTAGTGTGCAGTGTTATACCAGAGTATCTTGAGCCCACCAGTATCCAGTATAAATCAATATCAGGGTAAACTAAGCCATGCCCTATATACTAGTATACAGTATTATACTATAGTACCTTAGGCCTGCCAGTATTGGGGTAAACCAGTAGTGAGGTAGACTAAATTGCGGCATATATACTGGTGCGCAGTGTTATATCGGAGTGCCTTAAACGTGCCAGTATTCAATATAAACTGGTATCAGAGTAAACTAAATCATGCCGTATATACTAGTGTGCAGTATTATATCAGATACCTTGGGACAGCAAGTATTGGGATAAACCAGCATTGAGTAAAATTAAATCCTTCCATATATTCCAATGTGCAGTGTTATATCAGAGTAGTTTGGGCCCACCAGTTTTGGGGTAAACTAAACCATGACTTGTATGCTTGTATGAAGTGTTATATCATAATAGCTTGGAACCACCAGTATTGGGGTAAACCAATATCAAGGTAAACTAAATCATGCCATATATACTAGTGTGCAGTATTATATCAGAGTACCGTGGGACAGCAAGTATTGAGATAAACCAGCATCGAGTACAACTAAATTGTGCCCTAGATTCCATTGTGCAGTATTATACCAGAGTGGTTTGGATCTGCCAGTTTTGGGGTAAACTAAACCATGACTTGTATACTAGTATGAAGTGTTATACCATAATACCTTGGAACCACCAGTTGGGGAAAATCAATATCAAGGTAAACTAAATGCGACCATATATACTAGTATACCGTGTTATACCTTAGTGCCTTAGGCCTCCCAAAAATATATAAGGGTTAAACCCTGCATCTCTGGTTTTACTGTAAACTGTGTTGCTATCATGGTTGCACACATAACACATCATCTAGGGGTGGACACCAGAGGGCCCTTTGTAAGTGTAGGATATGGGGCCCTTGCTCTCCAATATATTTACTATTTTGCCATAGGCAAACTTAAACTCTGTCAGTTCTCTGTCTATAAAACACTAAAACGTAACTTTTATTATGTATAACTCTTAACCTCTATACACACTATTTAAAAACCTGATTCCTAATCTCACCATTTAACCCTTTCTGCTTCTAAAGGAAGTAATAGCTCCTTTCCTATTATCAAGTCTGGTGGAGCACCACCCATTACAGGAAAGCCTTATATATACACATCAATTTACTAACTCCAGTAAGGGATACCAAGCCTCCTACTTGGGCAGTCGTCCCTAATCTAAAGGACACAAAACAAATAAAACCCCCTTGTGACACCCTCTGCAGCCGGTGACACTTGTAGAAAGAGGTGAGAAATCACAATTTAAAACGTCATGTCTGACCTCCCCAACATGTTTCACCAGCTAGCCTGGCTTCATCAGGGGTTAGAGGTCTGGTCCTCTGCAGAGGGTGTCACAAGGGGGCCTTATTTGTTTTAATTCCATTAGATTAGGGACGACTGCCCAAGTAGGAGGCTTGGGATCCCTTACTGGAGTTAGTAAATTGATGTGTATATATAAGGCTCTCCTGTTAATGGGTGGTGTTCCACCAGACTTGATAATGGAAAAGGAGCTATTCCTTCCTTTAGAAGCAGAAAGGGTTAAATGGTGAAGTTAGAAATCAGGTTTTTAAATAGTGTGTATAGAGGTTAAGAGTTATATATAATAAAAGTTATGTTTTAGTGTTTTATAGATTAAGAACTGATAGTTTAAATTTGCCTATGGCAAAATAGTAAATATAGAGATCAAAAGTCACTCTCTGTTCTCTTGTGAGATTCCCATTTTTTTGGAGACTATTTGACTTGCTCTCCAATGGCTCATTACAGACCAACCCTTCCCCTCTTTATATCTTTGTAGCAATCCACTGATACTTCTTACCCTTTAAATGCAATGTAATAGACACTGGATAGCCCCCCGGGCCCATACGCGGTTGCACAGGTCACACATATGATCTTCTGCCCTTGATATCATTATTAAGATCTAATTATAATGTTTGTAAATCATATTCCAAGAAATAGACCCGAGTGGCGCCTCCACAGGGATAACTATAGTCATAAAGCCATTGCAGCCGGCATGAGGCCCAGAGGTCACGGAGCCCGCTTATGTTTAAGAACATTGTGGGAAACAGGTTGGTGGCTCTGAACCACCCAACATTATCATGTACTTCTTCTAATAGATGGCGCTAATTCCCATACATTTAATTAGTGCTACTTTTCCTGCCTCTTGGCACGGCTTATCTCATTTTAATATTGGGCTCTATAGATTCTGGTTACACCCTTGGTCCCAATCAAATGGGGTTGTCTTTAGCTAGACCCTTAGGTCACATTGTATTGTTAGAGTGGTACCTGGCACTTTGGTGGTGTTACTGTGATTTCTTGCCCTTCAGTAAACCTCTTCAGACACCTAGTGTGATTTTCTGCCTCTTAAACTTAATAGAAACTTCCTGTGTTTAATGGCTTCTAGGGGCACAAAAGTGCTGACATGTGTCGTCTCTGTTTAGATGGCTGGCCTAGAGGGTTCACTGAGGCCAGAGTGATGCATTACCTTTTATAGCATGGCTTATGCTGCCCCCTATTGGCATTTTATATTATTTTGGTAAATTGCTCTCAATAGTTCAGAATTCTGTATATTCCATTATTTCCATTGGCAGTGTTCGGGAAAATACTTTGGGAAAGTATTTTAAATACAAAATTACAAAATATTATGACTGAAGTATTTTAAATACAAATACTAAATACTTTAATCCCGAAGTATTTTAAATACAAATACTAAATACTACTTCAAAAGTATTTTCCAAATACTAAAATACTTGAAAAATGTAAACAAAAAATTTAATAAAAACAAAAAATGGATCGGAGGTCCTTTAGCCCCCTAGGATTAGCATCTACCCTGCAGATATGTCAGTGGCCAGGATTCATTGTGTCCGACTCCTATAGAAGATGTCTGTCACATGGAGGAGAGGATGCTACAGTAAAGAGAAACATACAGGTACCTTCCTTTAGTTACTATGCCTATTAATGTCAGGCATTTGGGGATATTAATTTAGTTTCAGTAACTCCATGTGCTTCACATTAATAGCCGTTAACCCCATCCTGTCCCTCATATGAACCCCTGTGTGCCCTATATAAAGGTTACTAATATGTGAGACACATGGGGTACTAATAAAGGACCTTAATTATGACGATACCTAATTATTACCTCCATGTCTCTCACATATCAGTAACTCTTATTTGAGGCACACAGGGGGTTAATGTGAGGGACATGATGGGGTTAACTGCTATTACTATGAGGCACATGTAGTTACTAAGCTGTAATGCACATGACCAGACTTTTTATCTGCAATGGTGAATTTCCCCCCTCGGCTTATACTCGAGACAATACGTTTTCCCAGTTTTCTGTGGTAAAATTAGGGGCCTCGGCTTATATCCGGGTCGGCGTATACTCGAGTATATACGGTAATTTTACAGAATGGATTACGCGATCGGGATGATTAAAAAATTAAAATAAATCACGCTTCACTACAAGGCGGACTTACGTTGCTGGAACGCGGTGAAAATTTTATCTCAGGGAACCTGCTGCGTACCGACTCTGCACTGACACACTAATTACTTGATCATTTTCATTACCCAACAAGTTAAATTTACTACATTTTCCTACCAACTTTTTTTTCCTGACTTAGAATCCGACAACAGCAATGAATAAACAATAATACATATGCACCAATAAACTACGGATAGATATTGAGGGCCATTGGGAGGAATGGAAAGTTCTCTGCCTTGTCCTTACATGTCACAAGGTATTATAGGAAAGGAGCTGAGAAGCTCAAGAGCTCTCTATTGGACATAACAAATCCTCAATTTGCTTTTGACCCACTGGGTCTTTGGAAAGCAAAAGGGATATTTAGCCAAGCCAGCATCACCCATCTGTAGACAGCCGTTTCAGGGTGTTTGCCCCTCATCATTACAGAAGATAGTGATGCTGGTTTGGCTAAGTGGGAGGCAATGAGTGGCTCAGAAAGGGAAGATCTCTCCTTAGGGAGACCGCCTATATAGGCGTGTGGAGATTCGAAATTGTCTTTTGCATTCCACGAAGCATCTGCATATCACAAGGCATTATGGGAAAGGAGCTGAGAAGCTCAAGTGCCCTCTATTGGATATAACAAATCCTCAATTTGCTTTTCACCCACTGGGTCTTTGGAAAGCAAAAGGGATATTTAGTCAAGCCAGTAACTCCCATCTGTAGACAGCCGATATGATGGGTGATGCTGGCTTGGCTAAATATCCCTTTTGCTTTCCAAAGACCCAGTGGGTCAAAAGCAAATTGAGGATTTGTTACATCCAATAGAGGGCGCTTGAGCTTCTCAGCTCATTTCCCATAATGCCTTGTGATAGGCAGATGCTTCATGGAGTGCAAAAAGGCAATTTCGAATCTCCACACGCCTATAGGGCACTCCCCCTAAGGAGAGATCTTCCCTTTCTTGTCCTTACATGTTCTTTAAAGTTTACTAGAGCAGTTCTGTTAATGCCATTGTGGCAAGAAACCACTAAGTAAATGTGCTAAAATTTAAAAAAAAATTATTATTATTTTTTTTTTATTTTACTAAAACTGTATTTTCCAGAGAAATGCAGTTTAAATAAAATGTGACAAGATCCCTACAAAGCAGTAGCAAAAAATGCTGGTATCTCAGTACATATAAATAGTGCCATCTAGTGTCCCAATAAAGCTAATGGGTACCTGCTAAACTGTTGTTTCTCCAGAAACAAGGTTTCAAGTCCACTCGCAGAGTTTTTGACTAATATTCAGTAAATTATACTCTGCCTGTTTCCTGTCCTATCTATAGAAGCCGGACCCTTATTACTTCTTTCACTAGAACCTGGCGTAGAATATTCGATAGATCCTCAGCTCTTGCAGTAGAGGGAGATTAATGCACCTCAGTGAATAGTCATTTCTATATGAACCGTCTATGGGTTCCCACAAATTGTAGATCCATGTTCATGCTAAATGCACTTTTCAAAACAATCACTTCAGATGTGATAGCATGGAGATATGGAGGATGACAATGACTGTAGTGAGGTTCCCAGGCTCGGACTGGCCCACAGGGGAATAAGGCAAACCCTCGATGGGCCCCTGAGCATGGGAGACCTGGAGTTGGTTTTTATCTGCATATACATCCTCAGAAGAGGCAAAAAAAGCTGAAAAAGAGGAAAAAAGCAAAATGCAAAGTATAGGGGGCATGTACAGTCATTTACAGTAGCTGTAGGGTGGGCCCCTAAAATAAATTCCACCAGTGGGCCCTGAAACATCTCAATTGGTGGTCTCCTAGAACCAACTCCACCTGTGGGCCCTAAGTACCCCAGTCCAACACTGCCTTTTCCATATAACATTCAGCATCCAGAAGAACTGCAGAATCTATTAAATGGTTTATCTGATATTCAGTACAATACACTATGCGTTTCCACATCGGGTCAATGTCTTCTTCAGGTCTCCTGCTCTGAGGTCAGAATGCACTGTACATCAGCCAATAAACCATCCAATATACAAGACTCCATTTGCTTGTTCCTCTGGATCTCAGGTGAAAAAGTCCCACAGTAATTGCCATCCTGCATTTCTCTATATTATCTGGTCTCGCTGGGTCCCTTGGCGGTATCTTCCCGGTCCAGCATACGGAATGGGTGCTGGTTTTCTCCCACATCTCTGGGATTTACCCTCGTCACTGCGTCCGGAGTAATAATCTTTAAGGGACGTAAGTGTATATACATCTGTGGTATCTAATGGTATATTGCTTAACCATACTCTTTTTCTCATTTTGGGATCATCATATCCTGTTGTACATGTCTCCTCTTATAGGCATCTAGGTACCCACATAGCACATTATTGTCTGTTCCCTGATGAACCCACTATATCTGTGGGGGAAACGCGTCGGGACAGGGAACTTTTTGTTCTTGTCTATCTCTTTGTTTTCTTTGGTGATAGTTTTTTATTTGGTATCTGTTTTTATGTATTTCTGTGTGGTGTTTTTTGTGGCCATTTATTAGGTGTTTGTCACATTATTGAGAGACGGTATAGGGTTTTATAGGGTAGTTTCCAGAGTGGGGTCGCCCTTTTTGGAGCGGGTTCTCCGCTTTTGTTATGGTTATATGTTGTGTTAGTAGGGCATAACAGGGATTCAGCTTGCCTATTGTTTTATTTTACATCAAAAAAAGTAAATTTTTAACTGTGTATTTAGCCTGAATTTATCTGTATACTCGGTGGTTTTTTGTCCCTTGGGAAGGTAACGCTGTTCCATCTGTGCATTGGTCTCTCAATGTACCATATAAATTAGTTCTGGGGCAACCATTGTTGGAACTAGTCGTATAGTTTTAGGTGGTGCAGAAGTAGCAAGTGCTACTCGTCCCTGAAACAATGGGAGCCCAAAAGCCCCATTGCCACATAAGAGGACACCAGTATTTTAAATTGCACATAGTAGGTGGGAGCCCTTTAATGAAATGTATCAGGGCCTTGGCGCTTTAAGTTATGCCTCTGACTGAAACCATTGTATGTTGAAACCATAACTCTATGGAAAACTGGTGACTGGTTCCAAAGCCCCAAAACGTCATCAACATAATGCAAAAATGTTAAGAGAAAATGAAGCCTATACTAATACAGAACAATGTGCATCCTTATATGTAACAGAGAGAGCTGCTGGAAGCTGGAAATCACTTTCTATGATGAGGGGTCATGTACTTCATACACAATGTACCAGAAAAAAAGAAAATGGGGCCCTCACCTGGTACCTAAAGGAGCCGCTCATCCTGGTGCATGTAAGAGCAGAACAGGACATGTAGTACCGCACTGTACAGTAAAGAGGTGCTACTGGACCTCCAATCACTGCATGCACCTCACTAATACATGTAAGCGCAGTGCAGGACAGGTAGTACCACACTGTACTGGAGAGAGGTGCTATTAGATCGTCAATCACTGCCTGTACCTCACTAATACATGTAAGAGCAGTGCAGGACAGGTAGTACCTCACTGTACTGTAGAGAGGCGCTACTAGACCGCCAGTCACTGCATGCACCTCACTAATACATGTAAGAGCAGTAAAGGACATGTAGTACTGCACTCAGGGCCGGGACAAGGCATTTTGGTGCCCTAGGCGAGTACAGCCACTGGCGCCCCCCCCCCCCTCGCTCTCAAAAAAAATACCCCCCTCCCCCCACACACACACACACACTAATTCCTCTCACCCCTGCCCCAGGTCCTGTTACTAATGGGGGCACCAGGCAGGCGTATGGGGGCACCAGGCAGGCGTATGGGGGCACCAGGCAGGCGTATGGGGGCACCAGGCAGGCGTATGGGGGCCACAGGCAGGCATATAGGGGCCACAAGCAGGCATATAGGGGCCACAGGCAGCCGTACAGGGGCCACAGGCAGGCGTATGGGGCCACAGGCAGGCGTATGGGGGCTTAGGCAGGCGTATGGGGGCTCAGGCAGGCGTATGGGGGCTCAGGCAGGCATATAGGGGCCACAGGCAGCCGTATGGGGGCTCAGGCAGGCGTAAGGGGACCACAGGCAGCCGTATGGGGGCTCAGGCAGGCGTATGGGGACCACAGGCAGCCGTATGGGGGCTCAGGCAGGCGTACGGGGGCCACAGGCAGGCATATAGGGGCCACAGGCAGCCGTATGGGGGCTCAGGCAGGCATATAGGGGCACCAGGCAGGCATTATAGGGGGCCGCAGGTATTATAGGGGGCCGCAGGCAGGCATTATGGGGGCCGCAGGCAGGATATAGGGGGCCACAGGCAGGCATTATAGGGGGCCACAGGCAGGCATTATGGGGGCCGCAGGCAGGCATTTTTGGGGCCGCAGGCATTATGGGGGCCGCAGGCAGGCATTATGGGGGCCGCAGGCAGGGATATGGGGGCCGCAGGCAGGCATTATAGGGGCCACAGGCAGGCACTTAAAAACAACAACATTAATACTTACCCAATTCCCGGGCGCGCGCTCCTCTTCTGTCCTCTTCAGCCGCGCGCTCCTCCGGCAGCTCCTCGGGAGCACGGCCTGTGACGCGCTGTGCGCCCGAGGAGAGGCAGCTTCGTGATGACCTCACGTCATCGCGACGCTGCCGGCTGAGGCGCACGGGGCTGCTGTGAGGCGCTGTGAGGACCCGGCGGCCCCGCTGTGTCGGCCCTGCAGCTCACCGGAGGATCCAGCGATCCTCCGGGGAGCGGGCCCGACACTGTCTGTGGGGCAGGGAGCGCTTGCTCTCTGCTCCGCAGAAGCGGTTACAGAGACAGCCGGCGCTTCAGGCCCACGGCAGCGGCCTGGAGCCCGGCGAGGGTCGGGGCCCTGACGGCGCCCCTTAGGGATAGGCTGAGGTAGGCGCCCTAGGCGGTCGCCTACTTTGGCCTACCCGTCGTCCCGGCCCTGACTGCACTGTACTGTAGAGAGGCGCTACTAGACAGTCAATCACTGCATGCACCTCACTAATACATGTAAGAGCAGTACAGGACATGTATTACCGCACTGTACTGTAGAGAGGCGCTACTAGACAGTCAATCACTGCATGCACCTCACTAATACATGTAAGAGCAGTATAGGACATGTAGTACTGCACTGTACTGTAGAGAGGCGCTACTAGATCGCCAATCACTGCATGCACTGCACTAATACATGTAAGAGCAGTACAGGACATGTAGTACTGCATTGTACTATACAGAGGCGCTACTAGACCACCAATGTCCCAGGAAAGACCATTTACAGTGATAGTATTATAACCTGGAGCAAATGTAATTTAAGGGACCACTGTGCAGGAGATCATCGTAAATTGGTGAAGTTGTTACAGGAGTTGCACCCCGAATCAGCATAACCCACCCCAAAGTGAGAGCATTGACCATTGTTTTTCAGCTTCTCACTGCTTCTGTACTAAGCTTGTACCTATCTTGTCTTTGCTGTTGTCTGCTTCTATTCTTCCCTCTTAATGCAAACTTTAGATCTGTCAGGGCTGAGTCAGCCAAAAATCCTTCATGCCTGGTAATTTGAAAAATGTAATCCACGTCCTACAAAAAAGTCGGCACTAAATCCACACAGAAATGGACCTGCATTAAGGATTTTAAATGTGCATCATGTCCACTGATGTGCTAAAACACCACAGATTGCAGATTTTCCACATCGGCCACTATGGGTTTCTTTGCAGAAATGCACCAGAGTTTCCACTGCGGATAATACAAAGCATTTCCTTCCCATGTGAACGTAGGCTGTGGTGGTATCTGTAACAGATGTCAGCAAAGACTAAGTGGATAGAGCAAGTAGATATAGCGGGTAGTGCCACTCACCAGCGTCTGCTCACCACATTGCCCGAAAGAACAACCAAAGAGGAACAGAGGAGAGGTACGTATGGATATCATTATTATTTACCCATTAGCAACATTAAACATGCTCCATGGAGGGTACACACTGATGTCTCGTCAGGGGACAAGTCACTCTGTAAACACTGTTTGAAAGTTAGGCAAGATGAACACATAGTTCAATGATGAAACCACTGGTGCAGACTCGGAGTGACCCACAGATAAGTCACTGGGCATGGCAGCAACGGGGCAGCTTTTTTTTTTTTTACAGAAAAGAGTTGCAGAAAGCAAGAGGCATGTGCAGTCATATACAGTAACTGTATTGTGGGCCCCAGAAGTCAACTCCACTGATTAATTTATATAAGTATATACATTGCTCCACTCCAACAAAAAGTATGGGGAAAGCTATTTCATATAAAAAAAAAACCTCAAAACACAAGGGGACATTCCTTTTGTCTAGAGAAAAAAGAATTCAACCTCCAGAGGAGAAAAGCCTTCTTCACTGTGAGAACTGTGAATCTGTGGAATAGCCGCCTGAGGAGCTGGTCACAGCAGGAACAGATGAGGGTTTCAAGAAAGGCTTAGATAACTACTCTAAACTAAATATTAATACTTACGCATCCATATAAAATGTCTAAATCCACTCTGATGGCAATTTTGGGAAGAGGAATTAAATATTCCTTTAGGGAAGATTGATTCTTCCCTTATGCGATCCAAGTCTGCATCAGTAGGAGGAAACTAAGCTTCAGAATTTCCTCTACCTCTTCCTTCATCTACATTTCTCCCCAACCTTGGTTGAACTTAATGGACATATGTCTTTTTTCAATCGTATTAACTATATAACTATGGTAGGCTCTAAACATCAACTGCAGGGGTGGGCCCCATGCACCCCAGTCCAAAACTGCACTAGGTGGTGCATTCATTTATACAAAAGAAAAAAATAGTTGACCCTATCTCCGAATGATGGTCAATAAAAAAGAAGGTTTTATATACCAGACCTCCATACACATGTGTCAGACTTGGATAGCTAAGTGATATGAGGAAGAGGGACAACCCACAGACATTTGCACTTTTCACCTGGTCTCTAAGCCGCACGGGGATCATAGTAACCTGAGTATGGCGGGCTCCATGTTATGTCATGGTCAGAGCATGCAGCCTGCTCTGTCTCAGTCTGGATAAGTGTCCCACATCACACAGAAGAATGTGAGTATTCGCTGCATGGCCTTATTAGCACCTTCAGAGAGTGACCTGTGCCTGAAGGGTTCTCCGCTTTCATGTGACGGGGTTAATGGTTCCCAGATGTAATTTGACAGACCACACAAAGCCCATCATTCAGCACCATGCATACATTAGTATTAGACACAGCACATGCTTGTGCGCCTCCCTGCTTTGCTACATCATGCACTGACACAGACTATATCAGTGAGGACTGTGCAGAAGTTGCAGGAAGTTTTCTCTTGTACATATTGGAGCCTTTTTCTATGGGACAGGTGGATTTTGAGTGAACGCAGTATATGTATACAGACATTAAAAGGGTTGTCCTGGCGTCATCTCCAGTCGATCTGACCTTGGGCATGGAGAGATGCTGTGTGGCTCAAGGTCGGATGCCTGCCAAGGCAAATATCAATGCACAAAATGTGCTAGGTGTCAAATAGTTGTAGCATGTAGCGACGTCTCTCCATGCCTGATGTCAGATTGGGCTGAAGAATACGCCTGGAAAACACTTTCCATGCATCCTATAAGAGCATAGTGACATTACAGGAGGGTCCGTGCTCAAAATCCCATTCTAGAGCTGACAAGCCTAACACATTCATATACACTACTCACCAAAAGTTAGGGATATTTAGTTTTTGGTTGAAATTTCAGGATGAACAAAAAGGGCGACATGTATGAATAGGGCTGCGCCAGTTTTCTGGTGTACTTTGCGCCAAAAAGAATGTATGAACAGGTGCTCTCCAAACTTTGGCGCGATAAGTCCCTTTGTAATTCGCCAAAAATACATTGTAGCGCGCCAAAGATTTGGGACGTTCTGGGGGCGTCGCACCACATTAGTAGAAGTGACACATTTATGATTCTTTGACGCCAAATCTAGGGGCAGAATAGTAAGAACAGCCAGACCAGGGTAAAGGTGGTGCCTGAGCCAGACTTGTGGTATTGGCTCTACACTGCCTGTATGTATGACCTGCAGAAGAACAGACCAGGGTAAAGGTGGTGCCTGAGCCAGACTTGTGGTATTGGCTCTACACTGCCCTGTATGTATGACCTGCAGAAGAACAGCCAGACCAGGGTAATGGTGGTGCCTGAGCCAGACTTGTGGTATTGGCTCTACACTGCCCTGTATGTATGACCTACAGAAGAACAGCCAGACCAGGGTAAAGGTGGTGCCTGAGCCAGACTTGTGGTATTGGCTCTACCCTGCCCTGTATGTATGACCTGCAGAAGAACAGCTTCATACATTCTGCCTCATTCTATACTGCCTTAAAGCGATTTAGAACTGATCTATCAGCGCCAATGTTCATACATGTCGCCCAAAATGTCTTAAATTTTAAATGCACTAAGTTACACCAACTCTTCCCTTTAGAATGCACAAGTCTAACTGTTCAGTGTTTCAGTGATGGCTGCGGCATCTAAATCAATGAGTAACGGTGCCGCGCACCATTCCTGACTGCGATCAGGACATCAGCAGTGAAATCGTTGAGTCCTGATCACCTAACATGGCAGCGGGAAGCCTTGTGAAGGCTTCGATTGCGCCATGTTTTGAATTTCCCCACTTCCCGCCCCAGACAGAAAGTGGGGAAACTACCATCTTTGTACAACCTAATGCATTGTATATGCAATGCATTAGACTGTATAAATGATCGCACCTCCTAGTGGTGAAGCACCCTAAGGGGACTCAAAGTTAAAGTATAAAAAAAGTTTTAAAGTGTAAAAAAATTTTTATAAAGTATTAAAAGTTCAAATCACCCCTTTTTGACATTTTACAAATAAAAAAAAAAAATAATAATAAAAAAGTTACACATATTTGGTATCGCCGCATCCGAAAAAGTCCGATCTATTAAAATATAACATCATTTATCCCGTACGCTGAACAACGTAGAAGAAAAAAAATTCCAAACGCCAAAATTGCTTTTTTTTTGTTCATTTCATGTCCTCTAAAAATTGGACTAAAAGTGATCAAAAAAGTTGCATGTATTCCAAATTGCTAGCAATAAAAAGTGCACTTCAGCTCGCAAAAAATGCCGCCTCACGTCCGTAGGTGTTAGTACAAAAAAGTTATTGGTTGCACAAACTGGCGCAGCAGCGCAAATTTCATAACTAGAAAATGTTTGGAATTTTTACGGTACCAACACAAGACGAAAACTGTACATATTTGGTATTGCCGGATGCGTATCTACCTGTAGAATACAGATAACACATCATTTTTACTGAAGATGTAAAAAACTCTCACAAACATGGCGCAAGTACTTTTTTTTCACATTTTTCCCCACTTAGAATCTTTTGCGGTTTCCCAGTATATTCTAGGGTAAGATGAATAACACCATTAGAAAGTACATCTTGTCCCGCAAAATAAAAGCTATCATACGTCTATGTAGGTGGAAAAATAAAAAAGTTATGGCTTCAGAAGGCAAGGAGGGAAAAAATGTAGAGCCATATTATTATGACCGTCTGTCAGGAAGGGGTTAATAGGGACTCCTATATACCTGCCTAACTACTAGGAGAGGCCCTGTATACCTGTCTAACTATTGGGAGAGGCCTTGAATAACTGCCTAACCACTGCGGGAGGCCCTGTATACCTGTCTAACTACTGGGAGAGGCCCTCTATACCTGCACAACTATTGGGGGAAGCCTTGAGTAACTGCTTAACTACTGGAGTAAGGCCCTGTATGCCTGCCTAACTACTGGGGGAGGTCTTGTATATCTGCCTAACTACTGGGGGAGGCCCTGTATACCTTCCTAATTACTGGAAGAGGCCCTGAATACCTGCCTAACTACTCGGGAAGGCCCTCTATAACTGCATAACTATTAAGGGAGACCTTGTATATCTGCCTAACTACTGGGGGGAAAGCCCTGTACAACTACCTAACTACTGGAGGAGGCCTCTGTATACCTGCCTAACTACTGGCATAGGCCCTGTATACCTGCCTAACTACTTGGGGGAGAGCCTGCATAACTACCTAACTACTGAGGAGATGCCCTGCATACCTACCTAACTGCTTGGGAAAGGCCCTGCATACCCACCTAACTACTGGGGGGTTGTATATATCTATGTACAGGCGGGCCCTATATATCTATTTACTTACAGGGAGGGCCCTATGTACCTACCAACTGGGGGGGCCCTGTGTACTTATCTACTTACTAAGGGTGTGACATATGTACCTACCTAAGTACTGCTGGGACCCTATATACCAACCTATCTACTTAGGAACCCTATGTACCTACTTATTGGAGGGACCTTTAAACCTGGGGAGCTTTATATACGTGCCTACTGGTAGAACCCTATATACCCTTCTTCCTATTTGGAGGCTTTTGTACCTACCTACCGTGGGAACCTTATCTACCTATCTACCTACTGGGGGGACCCTTTACACCAACCTATCTGCTGGGGGACCGTATTTACCAAACTACTGTGGGGGCCCTATACACCTACCAATTTAGGGCCCCTATATATCTAACTACCTATTGGGAGAGTCTATATACCTCCCTACTTACTGTGGGGACCTTTATACTTATTTACCTACTTAAGGAGCTTATATACCTACTGTACCTACTGAAGGGTATATATGCCCACTGAGGGGCTGCCTAATTAGGGATTATATGCCTCATCAACTACTGAATAAATCTATAAACTTACTGAGGGAACCTATTTACCTACATTTGGTTCCTATTTACCTACATTTTGAGGGTATCTATATACCAACCTACTATGGGACATGTATAGCTACCTAATTGGGGCCTATCTATTTACCTGCCATTTATCTGACTTTTTTAATTACTAATTTTTAGGGTCTAACATACCTAAAAGGAGTGTCTACCTATATGCCTGCCTAATTTGGGGGGCTGACTGCTATATGGGGTGTGTATCTACCTACTGGTGGCACTAATGGGGGCCCTATAATCGTCTGGAGGCACGCTGTTTAGGGTACAATTACTGTGTGCGGCACCAAAGAGGGCCCTATTACTATTTGTAGTGCTATGGATGAGGAGTTTGTACAGAGGTGGGAAATTATTGGGAAGTGCTTGGAAAGAGAGGAGTCTTTTTGTGGTAAATTCTACAAGGTCAAGTAGTGGCTGGGAGAAGGCATCATTGCCTTTTGGGCTGGATGGAGAACAAAAGGGAAGAGAACAACTCTTCTGAGAAATGAACGACTCATCAGAGAAGACGTCATGGAGGTTTGGGCCAGATGGAGAAGAAAGGCAGAAGAGAACAACTCCCATCAGAGATGACGTCTCCTGTGAGTCCCTGGATGTCAGGGGTTATTTTGCTTCTGTGTTAGATCAGTGTTGCATTCAGTGTCGTGACGATGACCTGAGCACCGATGATCAGTTATTGCTGGTGTTCTGAACACTATGGGCGACATGCATGAAATTTGGTGTGTGGACATAATAATGGCATAGAATGTGCCTGATTTATGAACCCGCTCTACAGCCGGTCATAATTCGGGCACATTCTAGCTACAGGGTGACATTTCTGGCTCAGGTAAACCACTTTGAAAGTGCTCTACCTGTTCCAGCAGTAATGCACCTAGAAATGTCGTAGTGAAGCTATAAATAAGTAGCTTCGCTATGGTTCTAGCGCCCCCGCCTCCCGCACGCCCTCCGAGATTGGGCGCATTACAAAGGAGATTTAAACATGTAGTGAACAGGGCTGCGCAAGATCTCAGGCTGAAAAGACGCCAGATATCTGGTGTAGCCCCATTCATACATGTCACCCATTGTGGTTCCTGTATGTTGGTTTCGTAAGTTATATCGCCTCTTGTATAGTGACAGTGTACACTTTTCCCTGATCTTAAAGTGAGTGCACACCTTTCCCTTACATTGTAGTGAGGGATTTCTCTGCGCCATTTTTACTTTCTTGCTTGTGGCTATAGTGTTGTTTATTTTAGAAAATGACGAAAGTGTGTGACCAAGGGAAACTTGGAGGTGAATATTACATGGGGCTTGGTGGTGGTGGTGGGAGGGCGCTTTTTATTCCCAGTCCAGCCCTGAACAAGAAACCAGAAGTGCAGAGAAGCGGATTATCGGGGTCGATGATAAGTATAATTTTTATCCTTTTTTCCCACGATCCGGCCCCATTTAAATTAATTTTTTGTGGACTGTATTAACCCTTCAATGAGGTTGCCTAGGATTTGAATATCTGCCCACAGGTTGTAAAGGGTATTGCAGCCCAATACCATTCACTGCAATAGAGCTCAGCTGCAATACCAGACACAACCTATGGACTTGTGTGGAGCTGTTTCCATGCTTTTATAATCCTGGGGATCTATAATGGCAGCAATACAAAAACCTCTGAAAATAGCTATAAGTAGGAAACAGCTACAGGCTTATCAAAGCTTAGGGACAGCTCAGTCACTTGCTAATATCCGCATACTATGGCCCAGGGCTGATTGATATAGCGTGTAGTTATATCTTCATTTTACTTTCAGACATGTTGACATCTCAATCACAATAGCAGGTGGTTCAAATTGTACGTCACCCGGCCATACACAATGGATTAAATGCTTCGCTCAGGGTGTGTGAGGGTGAAGTGCTTGGGGATTGACGTGAGGGACGTGTGCAAGGTGTGGTCTGTGACTTCTGCCTGGAGTAATCCGCTCTGATCACTGACATATTGGACTTTACTGATCGGGACAAGTCTTCGGTATTGTTAGAGCAGGTGACTCCACGTTCAGGTCTTATTTCATTGTGTCAATCGATGCACAAGACATAGGGGGTGTTCACATGGTGTATTTTTGGACTTTATTTTTGCATGTATTCCTGGCGTAACTTTGACGAAATTTGTGCCGAAATAGAGTCCTAACAATGTACAATACAGGTGACATAGACATCAATGGAAAATACGCGCCGTCAATCACACGCTGCGTATTTTATGATCGTAATTTAACACAACATGTCACTTGTTTTCAGGCTTATACGCGGCGGTATGTAGTAAAGGATAGGCGGCACAGATGTGCCTCTGGCTATTTCGCTGCATTTGCACATTTGAAATTACGTGCTTGCATAAAGTGAAGGAGCCAGACAGCAGCTGCAATCTGTGCAGGTGCTTCACCATAGAGGTGTACATTAAGGCTATGTTCACACGGCTTAAAATGGGCCGTATTTCGGTCCGTAATTACGTGCCGAAGTGCGCCAATTACGGGCCGAAAATGGCCCATTCATTATGTAATTCACAGTTCTCATAGAGAACTATGGATTACGTCTCCTCTCCCTGCTCGGCGAATCCGCCGGGCGGGGAGATAATTGACATGTGAATTACTAGCGGCGTATACGCGCCGCTGGCAATTCAAGTCAATGGGCTGGCGAAGTGCCGGCCCCCTGCTCAGTCTCCCGCCCCGCCCCCGTCCACACGGCGTAATTGCGGGGCGTAATTACGTCCCGCAATTAAGCCGTGTGAACATGGCCTAAGGCTATGTTCACACGGCTTAGTAGCAGGACGTATTTCGCCCCGCAATTACGCCGTGTGCACAGGGCGGGGGGCCGGCAGCTCGCCGGCCCTATAGACATTCATTATTCTCGGCGCGTATACGCCGTGATAATTGACATGTCACTTCTCTCCCCGTTTGCCATATTGTACGAGCGGGGAGAGGAGACGTCATCCATAGTTCTCTATGAGAACTGTGGATTACTGTAATGACTGGGACGGATTTCAGCCCGTAATTCGCGCCGTACTGAAATACGTCCCAGAATAAGCCGTGTGAACATAGCCAAAAGGTGTGATTAGCAGTGCTAGGTCCTGGTGTCCAGGAGTATATGACCAGCGGTGATGGGAGTAATCAGGACACCTGCACAAACGGCTTTGGTATCCACTCACACCAGTTAATGAAGCTCTCAATTCAAATGTGTTGTCCAGTATTAAAGAAAACATTGCTGCTTTCTTATAGATAAAGCGCCACCCCTGTCCATGGGTCATGTCTGGTACTGCAGCTTAAATACATAAAATATATATGGGCCAAGCTGGAGAACTACACACAACCTATGATCAACCAGTAGACTTTTATAATCCTCCATGCAAACACATATTAGGGGTATAACTATAGGAGGGGGGATAGAGGTTATGCGGTTATACCTGGACTCTTATGCTTAATGGCATGTTAAGGGCCAATTACAAGTTTTGCACTGGGGCCTGGGAGTTTTAAGTTACCACCCCCCCACAGGACAACACTTCAATCCTGGTGCATAAGCCTGGAGCTGGAGGCATCAGTTCATGGTATTTTCTCATGTGCTGTATAAATCAAATACATGTAAGCAGATCTGGTTATGTAAATGAAGCAGAGTAAAAAAAATAAATCTGAGAAAATGATCTCTAGAATTCATTGGATTGACACAGAGGTTTCAGTTGTAGAGGTGGAAAATGGGAAGAGCTGTAGTTTTGTATTTTCTAGCTTTGACAGCAGGGGGCAGCACCTGACCACATTACAGGTTTGTAAGCGCTCTCATAGCAGACTGTTCTCTGGAGTGAATTAGCAGGTGCAAATAAAGGGCGACATGTATGAACCTGGCGTCCACTCACCAGTTCTACCTCTGTTTTTAATAGTGTATGATCCGACAGTCTGTATGAAAGTGTCTCACAGCACTTTATAAATGTGTCCCGTTCTATGGCAAGAGTAGTCACAGCCAGGACACTGTGAAACCGGTATGGATTTGTACAAACTTTGATGCATTTTTGGTGTGTTGGATGACTCTTGCACAAGATGCCCCCCCACATCTTTGCCGCGTTCAAAAGTGTGTCTAACGCAGATTGTGCAAATTCTTAGCGTACAACGCTTCATACATCTGTAGAAAGAGGCTACGACAGCACGTTTGGCTCAAAGCACGGCAGAAAAATAGTGCGTCCTCATTCATACATGTTGGCCAGAAGCTGGAAAATTAGAAAGGAATGCATCATCAGTGAGTATGTACGTTATATAAACCACATGAAAGCAAAGCTCCGCCTTGAAGTATGGAAAATAGTGGTGAATTGCATACTTACCAGTTCCCTATTATTATTCTGTCGTAGGAATTTCTCCATTTTGTGACAGATTTTCAGTTTTCTCCATCATATGGGCTCCAATCAACGTAGAGTGAAATTTTTCCAGAAGCCCTTAAGCCGAACGCCTGAAAAGTAGTTAATGACCTGCACATTTATTTAGCTTTTGCCTTCTGGCATTTCAACAGTCATAACTTTTTTATTTTTTTCAATGACAGTTGTATGAGGCCTCGTTTTATTCAGGACAAGTTGTACTTTTTGGGGGAATAGTTTAAGTTCACTTAAAAATTATTGCAGAATTATTTTTCATTTTTCGTTTTTTGTTTTTTTTCTAATTTTTTTTTTTACACCATTCACATTTCACACTTAATAACATGTTAGATTAATTCTACAGTTTATGACGGTCGTGTGGATACCTAATATGTGTAGGGTTTTTTGTGTGTGTGTAATGTAGGCACAATTATTTTGTATTAAATATTTATTTTTATTTTATTTTTTTGTACATTTTTTTATGCTTTTTACTTTTGTTTAAATCACCTGAAGGGATAACTGCTTTATTGTTTTGGTTTTTTTTTTTTACACTTAGTAATATATTAGCATATTCATATTTGCTAATACATTATAATCTGTATCGGTTTGACACAAGCAGCGATCAGGGCAGCACACAGTCTGCCCTGATCTCTGGCTTGTTACACAGACAGCCCTGTTTTTAGCACTGCTGCGGCGCTGAGAACATAGACGGCGGGTGGTCATTATTTTACCTTTCGTTTCTTACCTCCTTCCTAGTAGATTGTAAGCCTTTGTGGGCAGGGTCCCTTCAGTTCCAGTTGTAAGTCATGTATTGTCAGCACTGTACTCTGACCTATGTTATGTATACAACTCCCTTTGAATGTACATCAGCCTGGAATTAATGCCGCTTTAAAATAAATGATGATACTTTTATACATTTGAAGCTTTTATCTAATCAGTTTTGAATATTGATTGAAGGTAACATAATAAGGTAACATCTGATACACCATAATAAGAGTTGTTGAAAAGTTCAGATTCTGCTTGGCAGTAGACCTCTAAATTTATAGCCCACCCCTTGACCGCTCCGTCACAGTCCTGATGAGCTGCCTGTGTGAGCTCCGTCCATGGTCACTATTTATAGATGTACATTCGTGGAGTGTTTGGGTCCCGTGCTTTGCAGCAGAAGCTGGGCCCTATTTTCAGCACCTGAATAGCCATGACTGTGGTGACAGGTAACCCTGTGTGTGCTGTCGCACGTAGCCTATGGGGCTGATAAGACACTCCATAGGGACTACTTCCTTCACATGGACAACTACAAGGTAAGAAGCCATACTCTTGTTTTTAGAAAGTGCTTATGTAATCTTAGAACATGTTTTTAGATTTACTCTTTGACACTCCGGGTAGAGAAACATGAAAAGTTATAGTGTGTTTTTATGGCAGGAACCTACAGAAGGATCATGGTAACAGAGTTTATAAGGCATTCAACCTATTATCCTGCCGCGTTGATCCAGAGGAAATTTTTATGCTGCATTATTAATGTTCACACTTCTGCCTTTAGAAGGGAAGGAGGTTTTAAACGTTTTAATCCCTTTATATTTCTTGATGAATTTTACCCCTTGTTTGTATATATGACCCTAGGGCTATGTTCACACGGCGTAATTGCGGGGCGTACAGTACACCCCGCAATTACGCCGGGTGTTTGGGAGTCGTGCTGATCGGCGGGTACCCCTGCGATGTGGGGGGGAGGGCAGCAGCCCGCCGGCCCCGTAGACCGTCACTTATCTCCCTGCGCGTACAATACGATCGTATTGTACGAGTGGGGAGAGGAGGCGTAATCCATAGTTCTCTGAGAGCCATGGATTACTGTAATTATGGGGCGCATCTTGCCCGTATAATACGTGGTGAAATGTGCGCTGCAATTACGCCGTGTGAACATAGCCTAAAGATGAAGAGTTCGTCAGATTGGGGTGTCTGCGGCCCACTGGTAAATCTGATTCTCGGGGGCCCATCACTGGAGTTCACTATTGGGGCCCATTTTGGAGCCACTGCATATACTGCACATGACTCTTCTTCTTCCTCTTTTTGTCTCTGCCTTTCTCCCTAAAAGGTGCCCAACCTGTCTAGGTTCCCACAATGTCTTCCCCAACTCTCCTGTGGGGAAAAGTATAGTGAAAGGGGAAATCAGACTAGATGTATATTTCACAGAGCTGTTGGGGGGTTATGAGCTTTGGCATCTCCCAGTGGTGCTTATTCACAAATGTTTTGCCCCATACACAAGTATAAGGTATTATGGGATTTAGCTCATAGACTTCTATTATCCTGTAAAATATTCTAGGATGTGAGAAATCAGTTTAGGCGGCGTTCTACATGGTTCAGTAAATTAAGGCAGAATCAAGGGTAGCTAGGACCATGTGTCAGTGAAGAAGTGTCATCCATCCATTTTAAAATTGGTTGCTGTTAATTTGAATGTGATATACACGATCAACATTAAGGGCCACATGTATGAACCTGTTTAGGTCTAAAACTCACTTTTTTGCCTATAGTAACCTATGGGAAAAAGATTGAGTTTTAGACCTAAACCGTTTCATACATGTGGCCCTTAGTGTTATCACACATATAGGAATGTCAATGTATGGGTCATGTTAGAAGCCCCAGTGTCGTTCCAAGGTCATTCAGTCTTCTTCTGTGGATTTCTTTCCTTTGCTTCAGCTAATGTTGACTATGGACTGAGCTACAGAGTAATTTTTTATTATTGCCGTTGTAGTGATTACCCACATTCAACGCTCAGCGATTAAGTGTAACTGCAGATCCCATATACTGTCATTATGTTGTTAGTAAAAGGGTTCTGATGATTTTAATGGAGTGCTGCTTAGGGCTATAACTGCCTGCAAAACCGTACTAGCTATCTGAATTGTGAACCAAACCTATATAGCCCACCACAATAATCTTCAGAGGACCTTGCACTTGCATAGACAGGATCCATCTTGCAGACATGACATAATGAATGTGAAATTACACACGCGAGAAGTCTGCATTGTTATATAGGTGTTACACCTTGTGCACCTGAGTGTACACAGTACTCGTAACGTCAGCAATGCTACATGTAGCTAGAGAGGTTTCACTGCTGTAATTGCACATATAATTATAGTATAGATAGAGATCCATATATTTTGTTCCACCCTGTATTCTACTGAATACCCTGTAGAGCCACGGCTGGGCCTATAGTAAGATTTCTGTTTACTCCACCCTCCAAGGCTGACAATTAAACATGGACATAACTATAGCCAAAGCAGCTGTAGCACTTGCAATGGAGCCCAGAGTTTGTGGGAGGCCCACTCAGGTGCAAGAACATTTCTGTAAGGAATATCAAATTGGTGTTGGGCTTTCTTATACATGACACCATTATCCAGGTACCCAGGGTCAGGGCCCGATTAATTTTGTCTATGGAACCCAATGAATTCTAGTTATGCCCCTGTAATAAACTATATAGCATGAATTTTATATTAGATTACTGGACCATGCCCACCATTAAGGAAAACAGTGCCCATGTAGTACCACACTATGGTCAGATAAATTGCACTATACTGAACCTGGGATAGTAGCACATATAACCAGGCTTGGACTGGCCCATAGGCGAATAGGGGAATCCCCCGTTGGGCCCCTGGGCTTGGTGGTCCCCTGGACATGGTGCACCCCTAGGCATGACAAACCTGGGGCTTCTTTTCCAGTAGAAAGGTAGAGAAAGAAAGGCAGAAAGTAACAGGTCGATTGCAAGAGTCATGTATGCTAGCTGTAGGGTGGGCCCTAAGATTCAACTCTACTTGTGGGCACCAAAAATCAGCTCCAATGGTGGGCCTCAAGAATTAACTCCATTGGTGAGTCCAGTGCCCCCCAGTCTGACATTGATTATAACACCTTGATAAGGCAAATATTGTGAGCACAGGGTTCATTAAAATAGTGTTATACAGCCATCAGGTGAACAGTATCAAAGAGAACCCAGATATATAGTGTCAAACAGCGCCCAGACAAATTGTGTCATTCAATATTCCAATATATATTTTAGAAGTACACACAGCATGCAGAAAAACTCTAGGTTCACATAGTGTATTTTTGATGCATTGTTATGCACCATAAGACACACTGATGTTAACCATGTGAATTGTGGCAACTATACTTGTGGATTTTATATATATGACCCAAGTGTTTTCTTTGCTAAATGCACAAGGAAAACACAAAAATAGAAGCAAGAATACACTTGGGTCAGTCCCTGTGTATTTCTATCATATATGACACACCATACATTTCCGGAGGAAAAGAATGCCCGGTGAATCCAGCCAAACAGTGTTGTATGGTGTCTAGATAAATATTTTAATACAGTGTCCAGATAAATTATGCGCTCCCTAGATAAACACTAGCTTTCAGCCTGCAAATAAATAAAGTACGTATTTAGAAAAAATAGGGAATAGTGTCCAGATAAATTGTGAATACAATGCCTAGATAAACATTAGTATTCAGCCTCCAATTAAGGAAAGTATTCCAAAAATTAGTGCATACAGTGTCCAGATCAATTGTTTGTAGAGTGCTTCTATAAATAGTAGCATTCAGCCTCTAGATAAACTAAGTATGTATTCAGAAAAATAGTGCAATCAGTGTCCAGATAAACTGTCCATACCATGCATTGCTAAACAGTGGTATTCAGCTCCCAGATAAGTAAAAATATGCATTCATAAAATAGTGCATACATTGTCCGGCTATAGTGCACATACAGTGCCTAGATAAACAGTAGCATTCAGCCTCCAGTTATAAAAAGCGCATATTAAAAAACTAGTGAATACAGTGTCCAGCTATATTGTACATACAGTGCCTAGATAGACAGTGGCATTCAGCTAGCAGTTAAACACTAAATGATAAGTGTAGCGAAAAATAGTGTCATGAAAGTCCTCACCTATCTGGTTGGATGGATTAGACCTCTGTAGAACATCAGGGAATTATATTCACTGAACCATAGAACCTGCCCTTAAAAATGTGTTTGCATCACCAGCAGTGGACTGAATGCAACTGAAATAAAAAAAATCCCAATGGAGCAACAGATTAAAATGTCTGATTATCTGCACTAATTTCCATATATAAGATTTTGGGGGACATGTATGAAAACTGTCTTGGTCTAAGACTGACTTTGTTGCCCATAGCAGCCAATCAGAGCGCCCGTTTTATTTTTTCAGAGCACTAGATGAAATGTAAGGGGAACGATGATTGGTTTCTTTTGGCAACAAAGAAAGTCTTAGACAAAGACAGTTTTCATACATGAGGCCCTTTATGTCTTCACCCAGAATGCATTAGAGCACTCCCTTGTGTAGAATAAACCAACCTATAGCTCTCTTTTGCTCTTTCGAAGCCAGCTAATTCATACATAAAGTGCAAGAACTACATGAACACTGATAAACATATTAATTGGAGCACAGAATCCATAAGAAATGGAACTCTCCATAGAGAGACTATACAGCTCACGTGCATTGCCATGGTTCACCATACTGATCTTATGACATTAGAATGCTTTATATTATGACCTTAAAGGGGTTGTCTCACTACAAGGATTGCATTTTATGTTAAAGATCTTGCAAAAACAAGTCACTTTGCAATATATGTCCATTAACAGTGCCCTACCTGTTCCTAGATATCCCCTCTTGTATGGGCTGCATCAGCTCCTCAGGTCGCTATAGCTACAGACCTGTTAGATCTCTCCTGATAGGCTGCCAGCAATGGTTGCTATAGCTACAGACCTGACTCCTACTGCAGCAAAGTGGAAGCCAGTAAACACGCCCTTGAATTCAAAGTGAAAACAGGACTGAGGCCAGAAGAATCAATGTAGTGAGACAACACCTTTAATTGATTTTCATGAATGTATATCTACTCCTTTTAGTTCTCTGCCAACATTTATGCTGTGTATTTTCCCATTTACAGCTATGGATAACTTTGAATATAGTATTCAGATCAATGACCGAGACTGGGAGGAATTTTACTCTACGGCTGAGGAATGTGGCTTAATGCAAGTGTCTCTGGCCAATGAGGAGGACTTATGGTTGAGTGACAGCGAACATGAAGATAACACCCACTGTAAGCGGCCAGACGAGCCCAAGTTTATTCGCGTCAGCCTATGCCCACCACCACAAGAGGAACATCCTGCAATTCAGATCTCCCAGCCAGTTGAATCTCAGTCCGTTCAAAAATGGAACAGGTGGCTAAATCCAAATGAAGACATCCTCTCTGGTAGTGAAGATGAAGAGGAGTTTGGATCTGTTTCCAGGTTTCTTTGCCAAAAGGAGTATATGCTACAAAAGAAAGAGTCAAAGCCGAGGATAGACATTCCACTTCCAGAGCCAGTATGCCTTGATGATATAACCAACCCATTGAATGAAAATTCAAGGAGAAATGCAGTAAGGGAAGGTTTAGTCGAATACATGAGGACTTTGAACCTTGACAGAAATGTGCAATGTGAAGCAGAGCCCCAGAAGAATATGGAAACAAGTAGTAACACAATGGTAGAACTAGGGTACCCTGGCACCAGACCCACAGAGTCCATGCAACCTGATGGTTATCCAAGACCGAGTACCAACTTAAATTATCCTAATAACTCTCTAAATGGTGCTCATAAGATTGAAAGTTGCTCCTCAGTAAATGACTATGAACAAGGTGAAAACATTCCTAATATAAATGCAAGTGAAGAGCAGACAATAGGTAAAATGTGGCATGAGGCTATTCCATTGGGATACCTCAGCAAAGATGATTGTTCCAATACAACACAAGGGCTGTTTGCTGGTCCAAGAAATCTTGAGGAACCTCCTTCTGTCAAACATAATGGACTTGTCTACTACTCCATGGAAAATGATACCTTGGGAAATAGTTTTGAGGTTGCAACAAAAGCCAGTGTCAATTCCTCAGCCGTGGAGCAAAATGTCCCAACCTCATCAATCAAAGAGTTGCATTCATGTATCTCCAAGTCAGATAGCCTAAACACTAAGGTGAAGACTACATCAAACACACATAACTCTGTAGATGATACAATCGCCACAAACAGCCTAGTACCTGTTAATATTACTCCAACTGCTTGGAGAAATCAGACACCACCAACTTACCCATCCTCGTCCTCCTATAGGAAGACAGTCCTGACTTTACCTGAAATGTATGACTTCTTCTTTGATGACATTTCAGACATAGTATCTCTTGAAACAGAATCAAACATGGCATGTAAAGAAGGAATCGTGTACACCCCCGAGATGTATGAATACTTCTTTCTTGAAGATGAAGATGAAAATAGAGACAAAAGCAAAGGAGACAACACAACTCGAGCATCAAGCGCAGATTTGGCTTTGGCTTCAACCTCCTCAGCGGTTGCTACTTGGCCTGAGGCCTGTGAGTTTTTCTTTGCTGATGGGCCTCGAGATCAAGACACGGAGGCCATTTTGTTCAGTATACCATCTTCCCAAGTTCAAAATGCTGCAGATATTATTCAGTCCTTTGTTCCTAAAAGACTGAAAGGATTCACAGTAAGGAGAGCACATCGTCCAGGTGGGCGTCTTATTCCTCGAGAACATCAGGGGATATCTGGAGAATCAAATGTATCAACGTCAGGTAACAGTTTGACCCTTATACTAAAATAAAAATAGCACAATAACAAAGCTGTGATAAAAGAACTGCAGGATATGATAACGCTTCGCTTTGATGTTTGTTTGCAGGCTCAGTTGCTCCATATTTATCCCCCATTAGGAGTGATGCATGTTTGGTATTCCTTGCCTTTGCATCTTGGGCTGTGAAATCTTCAGACTTGCAGTCTTCAGATGGATGGAAAACAGGTGTGTTCATTGTTTCTGCATTGTTCTGGTGAATTAACTTATACCAGTGTGACAAACTTAAGTGGCCACTAACGTACCCTCAACGGTGTAATTAAAATCAATAGTACAAGAAACATTTTAATATATCATATTAGAGAAAAATGTCCTTTTATCCACTTTCAAGACTCCTTTCCCACCCCCCCAGGCTTTAAACTCATCGTATATTCTGAACAATCTAGCAAAATACATCTGGAGATCAGCTCATTAAGTATTAGATTACAGCTGCCCAGAGATGTCTATGGAGAGTGGAGGGGGAGAAGGAGGGAGATTGTGGAGTGAAACAAAAGTGACATACACAGGGGCTGCTGAGAACGCTAGTGTTATATCTCACCCCAGTGCTTGATTCACAGCTTACACTGTTCAGTATTGCTTTATAATATGCTCCATACTACTATTGCTTCTAAGTGTGTGCTATAGAGAAAAAAGGAGAGCTGGAATTCCTTCTCTCTGTGTGTGTAATGTACTGGAGACATTATAGAAGCTGGTCTCTACCTAATAGAAAAGAGGAAAAAATGGTCCTAAAATATAACTTTTAATTGATAAATAAGGTTAAAACCAAATATTCTAGACAAACCTCTAAATAATGTGGGAGATCAAACACAAATGTAGGACCAGAGATAAAAAAAAATACCTATATGGTCCTAACACACAATTACACCCTCACCTATAACAATATACAGGATACTCGCCCCGATAAGGGCGCTCCTGTCCGCAACCTGACCCTAGAAAATAACAGGCCCTAAAAGTTACTATGGTCCCCTCCCGAGGACAATTAGGGCAATTTATATGTATTCAATGGACCAGAGAAACAGGTGCAGCATAAGTATGACATTTAATCAAATATACAGATGATATAGGTATACCTGGTGGGAACAATATTAGCACCTTATATATACTAGGAGCCAACTACATCAGAGTAATATTGTTGTTTTATACAAAATACCTGACACACTCGTCAGCGCGGTGTAAAAATAGAACCCACCGCGGAATCATGCACTGACAGGCGATGCTGCGATGCCCTTGCAGGGCGGGAGACGGACACTTCTGAGGGAACTTACTTGGCGGATCTCTTCCTGATTCCGTAGTGATTTCTATTATTACACCGCGCTGACGAGTGTGTCAGGTATTTTGTATAAAACAACAATATTACTCTGATGTAGTTGGCTCCTAATATATATAAGGTGCTAACATTGTTCCCACCAGGTATACCTATATCATCTGTATATTTGATTAAATGGCATATTTATGCTGCACCTGTTTCTCTGGTCCATTGAATACATATAAATTTTCTTAATTGTCCCTGGGACGGGACCATGGTAACTTTTAGGGCCTGTTATTTTCTAGGGTCATTTTGCGGACAGGAGCGCCCTTATCGGGGCGAGTATCCTGTATTTTGTTATAGGTAAGTGTGTAATAGTGTGTTAGGGCCATATAGGTATTTGTTATCTCTGGTTCTACATTTGTGTTTGATCTCCCATATTATTTAGAGGTTTGTCTAGAATATTTGGTTTTAATCTTATTTATCGATTAAAAGTTATATTTTAGGACCATTTTTTCCTCTTTTCTATTGGCTTTTGTAAATTTTGGTCAAGAGGTTTTTTCATATTTTTGGCAATTACGTTGCTAGTTGTTTTTTCTTGTTTATTCTCTACCTAATAGCTCACGGACAACTGAAAGTTAGAGAATGGAGTCTGAAAATACAAAAACATGTCAAAAAAAAAAATTAATCACATGCAAGTTTTATGTTGGCCATAAATAATGCCGCACTCCATGTACACAGACATGATATAATAGACTATTCTAAAACAGTACACTTTAACATTTGCTTAGTAAAGTGATCTTCTGGAAATCATCAAGAACTTTCTGTGATGGGTCTTGTGGCTGACGTTCTGTCTTCTGCTTTGGCTGACAACTCAAAGTAACAATTCTTATTGCTATGATCTGCATCCCATACAACCAGGTATTATGCAGCACTAATATTCCAGATACATGATGTGGAAGGGAAAGTAAGGGCATGTCCCCACGGCACGGGTTTTCGGCCGGTTTTTCAGCCGGTTTGCGGTTTTTCAGACCGCCTGAAAAAACCGGCCGAAAATGAGCACAATGGTGCTGTATAGAAAACCCGTGCAGCAGGTCCCCCAAGCAGCCGGTTTTCCGCCCGCCGGTTTTGCCGCCGCGCGTCCGTGCGGCAAAACATACGAACAGGCGCCATCTCTCCGCCGAAAACCAGACGAATGTGTCTTCTCAATGGGAGGGGAGGCTCTTCTCCGCTCTCCGCAGAGAAAAGCCGCCCCCCCCCATGGCCGTGGGGACGGGAGCAAAACAGGAAAAATACCGGCCGGCAAACCGGACGGTATTTGTCAAATGCCGTGTAAACGCGCCCTAATAGGACCTTTTTTTTTTAGAGTATGGGAAAAGGAATCTTTCTAGGGGCCAAAGTTCTGTTTTCCTGATCCAGACCCCAAATCTCTTGTGTAGACACAAATAAATCATAAACTTCTGACTGCCAAAGTGGGATTATAGATGCAGCAAGCGCCTAACTGCAACCAGAATCCTGTACTTTATCAGTAATCCTTCATGTCAAAGGGTTTTCCCATCTCAGATATTTATGGCATATTTGGCCCCCAGGCTGCTCCATGCAGAACTGAGAGGTGGACGCACAGCTGAACTCCGAACTAGCACTGAAATGAGTGAAAGGGGCGCTTGTGTGCTGTCACCCCTCTGTTACCCACAGAGACATTCACAGGGCTATTCTCAGGATAGGTGCAGGTCCCAGAGATCATATTGATATGGCATAAGTGACTGAGATAGGGAAACCCCTTTAATGGGCAAAAAACTAAACCGCTAATCACAATGGAGCTGATCTCATGTACCAAAGGGCCTGTCTCTGGCCATATTATGGCTTTGTGTTATACAGATTGATAATATGCTGACCAATATTCTATGGGCCCATACTTTACCTGTGTGCTTCTAATTTCTTATGGCATACAGAATCCATGGGAAGACATAGTGACAAGTTCCATTACATGCTGTATTATATATGTATTCTAGAAGATGTTTTATGGAGGCAAAATACTTAACATGGAACTAAAGGTACTCCCTGTGCCACAGGACAAACCCTGTCACGGCAATTAAAGGGAATCCGAAAGCTATTTATGCTGTCCAATTAGCAGGATGAAATAAGGGAAGAAGCTGACTCTGTGATATAAATTATATGATAGGGGAGAAAGCGAGCTCTGGATATAAAGGTCATATGATAGGGGGAAAAAGCGGCCTGGATAAAAGGGTTTATTGATAGGGGAGAGGAGCTGAGCTCCGTGTATAAAGGGTTTAAAATTGATAAGGAGAAAGCTGGCCCTGTGTTTAAAAAAGGGGTTATAGGAGAGAAGCGGGCTCTGTGATATATAGGGCTATAAAAGGGAGAAAGCTGAGCTCTGGATTACAGGGTTATAAAAGAGAAGCGAGCTCTGTGATATATGGGCTTATGATGAGGAGAGAAGTGGCTCGGATATATGGGTTATATGAAAAGGGGGAGAGAAGCTGAGTTTGGATTATAGGGTTATATGATAGGGGAGAAAAGCTAACTCTGTGAAATATAGGGTTATAGGAGAAAAGCGGAGCCTGTGTAAAAGGGGCTATATGAGGGGAGAGAAACTGAGCCTGTGTAATGGCAGGGCCCCCATAGGGGGGTTTACAACCGGTACCCCTTTTGGGGCCCCGGGGGAAAAAGGGGGCCCGCGGCAAGGGGCCCCCTATTCCTCACGGAAAGGGGGGCCCGGCGGCCGGCCGCCGAACCAGGTCCCCCTGGCCCACAGTTGGGCCCCGATTTTCGGGGGGCCCCCGGGAGGCAGTCCCCGTCGCTCCCCGGGGGCCCCCCCGCCATCCGGCTCTGCAACCCCCGGGCCTGCGTCCCGAGCCCCGCCCGGAGCTGGGGATAATGCCCCCCCCTCCCCTGCGCGGGTCAGCAGAGCACCGCCGCTAGCCGCGCTCGGGGATCTCCCCGGCAGGCTGAATTTGTTAGGCCTTCACCCTCCCGGGCGCCGGCCCCTATGCTGACTAGGCGGCGCGGTGACGTCACTTCCCCCCGCGCCCCTATGCATTTGCAAGGGGGGAGCCGGGGGGCAGTCCGGA